>CM066032.1:721008012-721074447 GCA_033557465.1 Ichthyophis bannanicus
ATCGGTACCATCGATCCTCTCTATGCCTAGTTTGGAATCGATACCGGGCATGGACGATGCAGTACTAACTGCCTCAAATCGTGACTGCCAGTATCATTATCCATCTAGTAGGGTTCTTTTTCTGCACCAGACCGTACATCCTCTGGTGCTCAGGCTGCTTCTTCAACCTTAGCCTTCCCAGGGATGGTTCCCATTGGAGATCCTTCTTTTCAGAAATTTCTCCTTGACATGGCAACCTTTCTTGCTATTCCTATCCCTGGCTGTAATCTTAACCAAGGCTCTCCTGCAGAAAAGGAACTATAATGCTTCCTTTACATCATTCTTTGCAGGATCTTCTTCTGAGAATATGGGAATCACCTTTAAGGGTTCCCTCACCTTCTACAGCAACTAATGTTCTGTATCAGGTGCCCCCCTCTCCAGGGTTTCAAAAGAATCAAATTCCCCATCATTCCATTGTAGTGGAATCAGCAATGAGGAAGGTAAAAAGCAAGAAGAAGCATTCTTCTTATCCGCCAGGTCGTGCTTCTAGAGCACTTGATGCCTTTGGACGTCAAACCTTCCAAACATCTATGCTGGCATCAAGAATTATTTCTTATATATTTTATATGAGTCTAACACTCCAGGAGGTCACAAAGAAATTATCTCTTTTGACTCCTTTTTTGTCAGAGCCTAAGGCTGCTGACTATTCCTTGCTTCTTAGTCCTAGCCGGAATATCTCTTGGTTTCTTTCTCGTGCTTCCCTAGTCTCTTTTGAGTCTGTTAGCAGATCCTCTGCTATTGCCATTGGAGCATGTCGTAGAGCCTGGCTCCAAGCTTCAGACTTGAACAGATGGGCACAACATAAACTGGGTAATTCTCCTTGTACTGGAGAAAATCTCTTCAATAAGGAGGCTTTACGTCAGGTTGCTCATTGCTCCACTGACTTCCCTGGTTCTGGAGTCCATTCTAAGCCGCCTTCTTCCCCAGGAGGTAGGAAATGTCTTACCAAGCCTTCTTTCCCTAAGAAAAGAAGGTTTCACTCTTCTCCTGCCCATCATCCAGAGGTGCCCAAACAAGGGACACCTCGTCCTAGTCTGAAGTTTCCAAACTCTACCCAGTCTCAACATACCCAGCAACCATAGGTTCTGAAGGTTACAATCTACAATTAACTTCTTCTTAACAGAAGTTTGTTCACTGTTTTTCTTAAAGCTACACTGGTTTTTCCTTTTTCAGTATGCTAAGCTGTCAGGATATTCTTGTCCATGGGTTACAGAATTCTCCTCTTCTTACTATTAAGAAGGGAGGTTACAACTATCCCATGATAGTTTCTGGCCCAACATGAACATTTTTTCCCTCAGCTGACTCGCCATATGGGTAAGTCACCCTCCAATTACCTGTTTTCTCTACCCTCTCATCCAGGATTCTCCCTGACTGAGTGGTACCATACTGAAAAGCTTCTCTAGCCTTTCATTCCAGTGTAGACCTTTTAGTTTTCTTGAATACATTCTCAAGACAACTCATCAGACAGGGACAGGAATATCTCCTCTCCCTTTGTCTGTTCCTCTGTTTTGCACAGGAAGATCCTCTCTGCTGTCTTTTCAGCTTCTGTGCATGCAGGAGTTCCAGTGTTTGAACTACTGGTACTTTTCCACAAGTGCCAGTCTATCTTCCACAATTTTTGTCTAGCCTCAGTAGTGATTCCAAGCTAATCCTCATCTATCTTGGATAATCCTACTCACTTTAGGCTTCTCACATCATCTTCTTTCTGGCCATCTCCTTTTCCTAGGATTTGGCAGCACACCTGATTTCAGTCAGTTTTATCTCATAATTCTCCTGCACAATGCTCTCTGCAATCTTCAGAGGAGCTTTCTACTATGGGCCCTTGCTACAGAGCATTGAACTTGTCTCTGAGGGCTATTCTATATAGTAGAAAAAAGCTTATAAATCATTCCCATGACTGTGAGGGTTCTCCACACCCTCTTGTCTCCTGTTATAATACAGAATATAAGCTTTTCTGCGTGAATATCCAAGGCTACTAGTACCGCATGATACCCCTATGTCCCTCCAGTGGGTCCTCCTGGTATCTTCTCTATGCGTTTCTGTACATCTGCCATGTCAGAGTTCTAAAGGACTCCCGCCTTGCTCTTTACAGACTGATATTATCCTCTGTTTTTCACGCAACCATCCTGGTTATTTTGCAGGATTGCATTCCTGCATCCTTTTAGCCCACGGAAATAGATCACTGTCTATGCTATAGCAATTTTTACCTTCTTAGAGGTTACAGACAGTGGGCCCCCTTTTTCATACTGCTCCTTAGTATATGGGGACTGTTATGCACACAACCACTACTGTGGTGATAACAGCTTCTGCTTTGCTCTAGGTCTCCCTATCCTTGACGCTTCAAGCTTCAATATCTTTCCTATCTCTCATCAGCTAGGAAAGACAGTGTACATCTTCATTATTTTTGAGTACACATTTGTTCTCCTTGGGAATATGGGCTTTTTTCCATACCCCTTCTTCCCTCCAGGACTGGGCTAGTTGTCCAAATCGGTCAGTCTTCTTCTTTTAGTCCTCAATGTTAATGACTCTGTACCTAAACGTTTTCAGCTTTTTCCCATAAAGCTTTCCATTGAAGACCTGCTGTTCTAATCCTACCCCAGTTGACACCTGGATCACCTGCTAATTCCAGGTCTGGACCTTCATCCTCACTGCTGTGAGGTCACCTTGAGGATTCCGCTACTGCATATCCAGTAGACTCCATCACGCTTTCTACTTCCTACAATCCAGTAGGTAAGCTCCATATTATAACTGTTCATTAAATGATTTTAATGGTACTTATCATACATGCCATGGACTCCTCTCCTGTAGTCCTTGGGTTTGCTGTTTTCCTTACAGCTCTCTATTCTCAACTCCTACCCTCCATTCCCTCATGGGATGCCGGAGATCCTGTGTGGGAAATGCACTCCTGATCCAGGAACATGCATTTTATGGGATCTCCCCCTGGCATCTCTAGCTAGGGAGTCCCCATATGTGAAGACTCATTCCTGCTTGTTCCTGGAGATAGCACAGTTACTTACCTGTAACAGGTGATCTCTGGGAACAGCAGGAATAAGTCTTCACAACCCACCCACCTCCTCTAGGAGTTGTATCTATCTATCTATCTTCCTTTCCTCTTTCTCTCAGCTATGATACTCAACTGAGGAGAAGAAGTGGAAAGGGCGGGAAGTCAGCGCGCAGGCGCAAGGGATGCTCCCAAAAGCTTTCTGATTGGATGCTGGGGAGCATTCCCGTGCAGGCTCCGTTGGTACCGACGTACCCATATGTGAAGACTTATTCCTGCTGTTCCCAGAGATCACCTGTTACAGGTAAGTAACTGTGCTTTATTCGCACTCTCTTAGATCTGCTGCCTTTCTTCTTATTGTCATCTTGTCCTTTTTGGCCCAGCTCCCCATGGTTATATTGCTGCGTTTTTTTTTTGTTTTATCCTTTTTGAATGAATCTGTCTGTTTTTTATTTGGCTTTGTTTCTGCCTCTCCTATTTTAAATCAGCAATGCATACAATTGTTTGTTTTTTGTTTTTTTTTACTTTCATGTGCTTTTCAGCTAATTCACCCCCTTGTTCTGCTGCTTCTGCCTTTTGTTACATTCCTTATTTCTGAACTTTCACTTTTACCTTTGCTCTCTGGTTTTTGATTTTGAGCTGTTACTTCCCCCTCTTGTCGTTTGTTCACTCTGCCCTCGTTAGTACTCCTAGATTTCACTCTCCGTTCACCATTTTGCTCTCGTGCTGCACCGGCTGAGCTCCGTTTTTTCAGCATTTGTTTACTGCTGTGCACCACATACTTTTCTTCCTTTCCTCTTTTGCTCCCGGAGCTCTCCACCACCCATTCTACTTTCCTCCACTCTTTCTAGAGGGTTTTTAATAGATTTTAACAGAGTTGGTGCTGGAGCAGTTTCCTCACACCATCATTGGGCTCGGTGATGTCACTTCTCCCATCTCAGTGCCCTTTCCCAGCTTCTCGATGTCTCATTTCACATTTTCTGAAAGGACTTCTCCAGATCAAACTGCAGAAGTCTTTTGTACCATGGGACCTTAATTTTGTTTTATCTATTGGTAGCCTAATGATTAGGGCAATTAACAGAGAAGCAAGTTTGAAATCCCCCTGTTGCTCCTTGTGACCTTGAGCAAGTTATTTAACTCTCCAATGCCTCAGATCCAAGCTATAGATTGTAAGCCCTCTGCAGACAAGAAAACACCTATGGTAGCTGAATGTAACTCGTTGTGAAATTCTGAGAAAGGCATGAGCTAAATTCAAGTCCCTTTCCCCTTCTTATGAAGTTGTCATCTGGACCACTGAAGTCTGCTTCTCTTAAGTACTTTACATGAAAAGTTATTCTTCCTAGTAGCTGTGAATTCTGTTAGTAAGTGAACTCCAGGCACTACTTACTTATGAGCCATACACACAATTTCATTGTAACAAGATAAATATTTGGAGTGATTTTGAAGAATTAGTTAAAATAGTTTTGCTTTTCCACATCAATAAAGAAATGGTGGTTCTGACATGCTTTCTAAATCTCATAACGGTCTACACAAGAGAGCCCTTGACACACTGAACTGTAAACTGCTGTTCTTCTTTGGCGACTAGCAATACAGTTTTATTGAGGGCAAAGGATCTCTTGCAATTTGTCTGGCATTCTGAACACTAAAATCTTACCAAATTAGAACCACTGCAGATACTGTGGCTCTCCTAACGTCCGATTTACTGTATGCAGTTTGTAAAGCAGCTACATGGTCCTCGCTTCATACATTTACTTCACACTGCTGACTTTGGCGAGTGGTGCTGGCCAATCTGTTTGTATGAAGAAGCAATGCTCACAGTTTGTTCAATGTGGGCTGCTCCTAAGTATGGGGTAATGCAAAAAGAAGCTTTCATCCCTTAGCAGCGGTATTTCCAAAAATGGTGGCAAAAAGCTGGTGCTTTGGAAATACTGCTGATGTCACCACCTCCCCTTCCCAAGATTGCAATAGCAGCTGGAGGGGGGAGGGGCGATGAGCCTGAGGCGAATGGCCAATGTAATGCCAATTTTTAAAAAGGGTTCCAGGGGTGATCCGGGAAACTACAAGCCAGTGAGTCTGACATCAGTACCGGGCAAAATGATAGAAACCATTATAAAGAACAAAATTACTGAACATGTAGATAGTCATGGTTTAATGGGAGAAAGCCAACATGGCTTTAGCCAAGGAAGGTCTTATCTTACTAATCTGTTATGTTTTTTTGAAGGTGTGAATAAACAAATAGACAAAGGTGAGTCAGTCGATATAGATTATCTGGATTTTCAGAAAGCCTTTGACAAGGTCCCTCAAGAGAGATTCTTGGCAAAATTAAAAAGTCATGTGATAGGAGGCAGTGTACTATTGTGGATCAGAAACTGGTTAAAAGAAAGCAGAGGGTAGGACTGAATGGCCAATTTTCCCAATGGAGAAAGGTGAATAGTGGAGTACTGCATGGATCTCTGCTGGGTCTGCTGCTTTTTAACATATTTTTAAATGACCTGGAAATTGTAATAACGAGTGAGGTAGTCAAATTTGCAGATGTCCAAAAGTTATTCAAAGTTGTGAAGAGGATTGTGAAAAATTGCAAGAGGACCTTGATAATTGGAATACTGGACGTTCAAATGGCGGATGAAATTTAATGTGGACAAGTGCAAAGTTATGCACCTAGGAAAAAAGAACCCAAACTATGGTTACACGATGAAAGGTTCCACATTAGGAACCACCACCCAGGAAAAAGATTTAGGCGTCATCGTGGATAACACGTTGAAACCCTCCACCCAGTGTGTAGCGGCGGCCAAGAAGGCAAATAAAATGCTAGGAATCATAAGAAATTGAATGGAGAATAAAACCAAGGATATCATAATGCCTCTGTATCGTTCCATGGTATGACCACACCTTGAATATTGTGTGTAGTTTTGGTCACGGTATCTTAGAGGATATAGTGGGTTTAGTAAAGGTACAGAGAAGAGCCACCAAAATGGTAAAGGGGATGGAAGGATAGCCCTATGAGGAGAGGATTAAAAGTTTAGGGCTTTTCAACCTGGAAAAGAGACGGCTGAGGGGAGATTCTTTATGGCATCAAAAATTAAAAAGACTAGAGGACATGCAAAGAACCCATTTAAGACTAATAAGAGAGATTAGTTTTTTCACTCAATGCGTAATCAAACTCTGGAATTCGTTACCGGAGGATGTAGTAAAAGCTGTTAGTGTAGCTGGGTTTTAAAAAGGTTTGGACGAGTTCCTGGAGGAAAGGTCAATAAACCATTATTAAAGAGGACCCAGATAATCCACTGCGTGCCCCAATACAGGCATTATGGAACCTGTGTATCTCCAGGAACAAGCAGGAATGAGTCTTCACATATGGGTACGTCGGCGCCGACAGAGCCCGCACGGGAATGCTCCCCAGCATCCAATAAGAAAGCTTTTGGGAGCATCCCTCGTGCCTGCGCGGTGACTTCCCGCCTTTCCCACTGCCTCTCCTCAGTTTTCGTTTTTTCGCGGAGCCGGCAGGACGTACCTCCTGTCACCGCAGAAACTGTTTTCTCTAAAATCCTTATTTTCTTGTTTTCTTGTGGTCGCGGCTGTCTTTCTCGCCGATACCGGCACCGCCGGTACTTTATTTTTTTCTTTTCCAACTTAGAGGTATTTTTTCTCCTCAGTTTCTTTTATCCTTCTGAGGCCTACCAGGCCTTTCCAGCATGGAGCCGCCTTCCCCTAAGAAGTGCCTTCACTGTGGAAACTTAGTTTTCTTTTTAGACTCCAATGCCTGGTGTCTAACCTGTTTGAGTCCTGACCCTTTTTCCCCCGGTCCATCAGGCTATAGTATTGGGAGAAGGCCACCTCTTTTTCGGGTATCCCTCGATGCCGTTTTTCCTCCTGAGGTGAGGATACCGGTTTATTATTCTCTCCAGGATCAGGTAACCCACAAACAGTCTGTTAAGACTAGCCAATTCTTGAAGGGTAAGTCTCATGCCCAGCATGATGACGGCTCCGGCCTTCCCCTCAAGACCCCTTTGGCAATAAAACCCCGGCGGGAGTCTTCGGGCTCCAAAGCATTCACGGGGTTTCAGGTTGTTCCTGGGGTTCACTCCTCACAGAACATACCTGAGCCATGCTCGGGGGTGGTATCCGCTTCGAGCGGTACCGATCCCCCGGCATCGGCACTGGCGTCGAGTGCTTCACTCTTTGCCAAGGATCGTCAACTGGTGTCCTCGGTGCCTTTGGGGCCGATCGATCCGACCCAGACTGGCTTTCCTGCACCCCAGCCATGCGCGGGGTTGGTGCCGGCTTCGGGCGGTGCTGCTTCCCCGGCGTCGGCACCGGTGTCGAGTGCTCCACTCTTCACCAGGGATCGTCATCTGGTGTCCTCGGTACCTTCGGGGCCGATCGATCCGACCCAGACTGGCTTTCCTGCACCCCAGCCATGTGCGGGGTTGGTGCCGGCTTCGGGCGGTGCCGATTCCCCGGCATCGACGCCGGTGTCGAGTGCTCCGCTCGTCACTAGGGATCGTCATCTGGGGTCCTCGGTACCTTCGATCGATATGACCCAGACTGGCTTTCCTCTGTCCCAGCCAGCCGCGGGGTTGGTTCCGGCTTCGAGCGGCGTCGATGCCCCGGCATCGGCGTCGGTGTCGAGTGTTCCACTCTCCACGGGGGATCGTCATCGGGTATCCTGGGCGCCATGCTCGGAGGGGGTACCGGCTTCGAGCGGTACTGATACCCCGACATCGGCGCCGTTGTCGAGTGTTCCTCTCTCCACCGAGCGTCGTCTTCGGATGTCCTCGGTGCCTTTGGCACTGATCGCTGCGATTCCGATTGACTTTCATGTATCGGCATTGCCGATACCACCACCAACGTCGGTGCCCTCTAGACGGGCATCGATAACCTCGCTCGGTTCGATGCCCAGTCTGGAATCGATATCCAGTCTAGATGACTTGGTTCCGACACGTTTCGGAGCCGATCCATGTCCCTTCCGGCTACGCAGTACCAAGGATAATCACCAAAGCTCTCTGGTTGCCTCGGTACTGCTTCGGCAACCTCCGCTGCCTGCTCCGAAGTCGTTACCATCCCCGATGCCGGTGTCAGTATCGATGTCGATTTCTGCAGTTCCATCGGTGCCATCGATCCTTTCTATGCCTAGCTTGGAATCGATACCGGGAACTGACGATGCAATACTAACTGCCTCGAATCGGAACTGTCGGTATCGTTCTCTATCTAGCAGGATTCCTTTTGTGCACCAGTCCAGTAGGTCTTCTGGTGTTCAAGCTGCTCATTCAACCTCAGCCTACCCAGGAATAGTTCCTCTGGGAGATCCTTCTTTTCAGAAATTTCTCCTTGACATGGCAGCCTTTCTTGCCATTCCTATTCCTGGTCCTACTCTTAACCAAGGTCCTGTAGAAAAAGCAACCGTAATGCTTCCTTTACATCATTCTTTGCAGGACCTTCTTCTGAGGATTTGGCAGTCACCTTTAAAGGTTCCTGCGCCTTCTACAGCCATGCATGTTCTGTATCAGGTGCCCCCCTCTCCGGGGTTTCAGAAAAACCAACTTCCGCATCATTCCCTTGTAGTGGAATCAGCAATGAGGAAGGTCAGAAGCAAGAAGAAGCATTCTTCTTATCCACCAGGTCGTGCATCTAAAGCACTTGATGCCTTTGGGCGTCAAACCTTCCAAACTTCCATGTTGGCTTCTAGAATTATTTCATATATTTTTTATATGAGTCTAACACTTCAGGAGGTCACAGAGAAATTATCTCTCTTGTCTCCTTTTTTGTCAGAACCTAAGGCCTCTGACTATTCCTTGCTTCTTGATCATAGCAGGAATATCTCTTGGTTTCTTTCTCGTGCTTCTCTAGACTCTTTTGAGTCTGTTAACAGGTCCTCTGCTATTGCCATTGGAGCACGTCGTACAGGTTGGCTGCAGGCTTCAGCCTTGAGCAGATGGGCACAACATACACTGGGTAATTCTCCGTGTACTGGAGAAAGTCTTTTCAATAGAGAGGCTTTATGTCAGGTTGCTCAGTGCTCCACTGACTTTCCTAGTTCTGGAAACCATCCTAAGCCCTCTTTTTCCCCGGGATGTAGGAAATGTCCTACCAAACCTTCTTTCCCTAAGAAAAGAAAGTTTCATCCTCCTTCTGCCCATCCTCCAGATGTACCCAAGCAAGGGACATCTCGTCCTGGTCTGAAGTTTCCAGACTCTTACCAGGCTAATCATAACTAGCAGCCATAGGTTCCTGTATGCTGCAATCTACAATTAACTTCTTCTTACCAGAAGTTTATTCTTCAAACTCAACACTGGTTTTTCTTTTCAGTATGCCAAGTAGTTAGGATACTTTTGTCCATGGGTTACAGAATTCTCCCTTTCTTATTACTATAAAGGGAGATCACCACTATCCCATGATAGTTTCTGTCCCCACATGGACATTCTTTCCTTCAGCTGACATACCATAAGGTACGTCACCTCCAACCCCCTCTCTTCCAGGGTTTCCCCTGCTTGAGTTGGTACCATACTGCAACATCTCTCTCTCTTTCCAGTGTAGACTTCCTGTTATCCTTTCAACGCATGTTCTGAACAACTCATCAGACAGGGCCGGAATATCTCCGCTCCCTTGGTCTGTTTTCTCCCTGTTTTCATACAGGAGAATCTCCTCTGTTATTTTGTTCAGTTGCTGTGCGTGCAGGAGTTCCAGTGATTACGTTAATGCTTCTTGCAAGCTACTTTCAACTATCTTGCGTACTAACACTCACTGCAGGTTATCTTCTTCTAGCCATATCCTTATCTAGGATGTGGCAACATATCTGACTTCTGTCAGTTTTATCTCATAATTCTCCTGCACAATGCCCTCTGCAATCTTCAGAGAAGCTTCCCACTATGGGCCCTTGCCATAGAGCATTGGACTTTGTCTCTGAGGGTCTTCCATATAATAGAAGAAGCTTATATAGTCATTCCAGGGCTATATAGCTATTTATACCCTCTTGTCTCCCGTTGTGATACGGTAGACAAGTTTTTTTCTGCGTGAATGTTCAAGGAGTTCCCAATCTGGCAGGAATCTACCCCTTTTTTCCTTACAGCTTGGCATTATGTTTTCTGCTCCACTTGGACAACGCATACTCTTTTACTGTACAAGATACCCATGAGTCCCTTGGCTGGGCCATCCTGGTATCTTGGTCTGTGCGTTTTCTTGTCCTTGGGACACGTCAGAAGCCTAAAGTACTCCTGACGTGCTCTTACCAGACTGATATTATCCTCTGTTTTTCACGCAACCATACTGCTGATCTACATTCCTGCACCACAGAAATAGATTCTCTATACTTCTTCAGGTGGTTTTCACCCCCTATTATTAGATGAATCTTTTCATATCACATTCCCCATGCGAATGTTTCTTCTGTGGCTCAGTTGCAGGCATGTATTCTCAGAATGATTTCATGTATGTATGTGTCCTACGCATACATGTTTTTGTACCTTGGGTGGGCATAAGCCATGCCCATCTATGTCTATATCTATCTATATCTATATATATATATATATATATAACTACATACATCTCTATACAGATGTGAATATATATCTATATATAGAATGTAGATATATATATATATTCACATCTGTATAGAGATGTATGTAGTTATATATATATATTCATGTAGTTATTTATTTATTTATATATATATCTATATATCTATATCTCTATATATCTCTATATATCTCTACATCTCTATATTCACAACTACATACATCTCTATACAGATGTGAATATATATATATATATATAGATATCGATATAGATATTCACATCTGTATAGAGATGTATGTAGTTGTGAATATATATCTGTATATAGAATGTATAGATAGATATATAGATATGTAGCAGCAAAGCGCAGACAAACCAATGATACCAGGAGTCTGTTCAGAAGGTCCAAATCATTTATTTGTGCACAAGTCTCAAGCAAGACAATTTCAAAATGGCTGAGCAAAGTTTTCAAGCATTACAACAACTTTTATAGACTTCTGTTCCATTCTAGGTATAAGAAAAACATTTCATTGGTCCCGGTACGCTCCCGTACCTCCCGTAGCCCCTCTATTGGTCCCGGTACTGATAAGTTTCTCCAATTATGTTCCCTCTGTGGGCTTCTGTAGGCATGACACCTGCCTGCCCCCCTTCTAGTCCCAATTACAATGGTCAGTTCATCAACTTGTTACTTTCACACTTTCAAGGCTATGGGACCATTTGTGCGTGCAGAAGAGCAAGGTTCTGTAACTCATCTGTCAGCACTCCCCAATGTTTCTCTGCAAATGTACTCTTTCTTATCAGTAACTTTAAAACATGTCTTTTCTGTATTTTTCCATTTCTTAATTCTGCAATTCTGCTTATCTAAGCTAATTCAATATTTCTACTGAGTTCTTTCTTACAATAGCAGCATATTGGGGGATGTGCAATCCTATATGCCTCTCCACAGTCCTCATTTACAGGTCAAGCTAGCCATGCTGGCCTGCCTATGTCAGACACCGTGGGTCACAGGCCTGCACCTGCCACATTCCCCCCTTTGATTAATCTCACCCTATTACTTAATAAGGTGTGAGAATTAAATCACTTTCTAGAGGATTCAAATCCTGATTAAAGGATTCTTACTAGTTCCACTAGGGCTAGCTTTGTATAAAGCCATTATTCTAGTTGCGGTCTTCCGCTCTACTGTACTATCAATAGCACTATGAAGGGAACGCATACAACATGGGATTAAACATGGTAAGCAGAGGACTACAGCAACAAGGATTAGTACTAAGATAATAAAAGTCTTAAATCCTCCCAGCCAAGAGAAAAGGTTAGCAAACCAATTAGGAAATTTATTTGCGTGCCAAGTCTGCACTGGCACATAAGCATGTCTTTGCATATCTTTAGCAATTTCTTCAACTACTTGACCTTTATCATCTATTTTCAAACAGCAATTGGTTAAATTCAGCTTACCACATACTCCTCCTTCAGCTGCTAGCAAATAATCAAGGGCTAAGCGATTCTGATATATGGCAGTGCGCATCTGAGTACTTTGTCTAGCTAAGAGCGTGAGAGCATGACTAGTTTCATTAGTTATTATTTCAACTACTGCTTGTAAGCGAATAATACGATTGATCATATAGACTGGGGTTCGATAGCCATACATACCATCATCATTCCAAGTGGCAGGTCCATAATACTCAATAATTCTTTCTGGTGGCCAATCATCACCTCGCCATTTCTCCCACTTGCCTATCTGTAAGGCCTCTCTTTTCTGTCTAGATGCTCCTTTGTGTTTGTGGGTAGTGTATACAGGTATCCTAATTGTTCTCCATGTTCAGTGTTTAACAGGAAGAAAGAAGGTCTGATGGTTCCTAAGACACATGCTCCTCCCCATTGTGGTGGGAGTTGCGCATATGCTCGGTTTCCACAGATCCAATATAGGCCAGGTGGGGCTTGCCAGGCTTGGACTTTGGCAAGGTTAGTCCATAGACCTGCAAGTTCAGGAAATCTGGCTAATGGGTTAGGAGGTTCAGGATGTCTGATTCCTGACCACCATGCTGTCTTCTTGGTCGTGGCATTATAGTATTTCTGGCTAAGACAGACCAGCTGTCCTACCTTTTGAGTGAACTGGGGTCCAGTTCTGGCATAGCAAAGACGTCCAACGATTGAGTGCGCTAACACCCATTCACTGGTAGTCTTGTGTAATTCAGTCTGATTGTAAATCATGGAATAATTCAATTCTTGGGCTTCCCAGGGCCATTGGTCTCCCATTTGGGTTCCGCCACAGAAATAACAATCTGTGATCTTAAGACTAGATACTACTGCTCCGGCTAATTCTAGAAACAAATTCTGTGAAGGGTGAGGGATCTCAAACTTATTTACATGCATAGCTTCATAAAAGGTATTGTGAATATGATATTTAGATGACTTGTGGGCTTGGGTATTCAATCTAACATGCACAACAATGGTCCCTGGATCTGTTCCTCCTCCCGCAATACGTAAACCAACTTATATCCTTGTTTCCATGCATGGGGATTATGTACTCGCAAATGTAAGGGGTTACAAGCATCTTTCTGACATTTATCATTTGTGGTTGGCTTGGTTAGAGTAGCCATCCGTTTATCTATTTTCTCATCAGTTATACCAGTGTTCCAGGTAGCATAGAAAACACATTCCCAATACGGGCAATAGTATCTGCCGCTGTAGCAGTACTATACCCTGGTTCCTGTTTTACCTGTACACTTCCTCCAATTCTGTGGCTCCTTCTGGACACATATACTTATGGTCATTTCGATACGCTTTCTCCCATGTACCACAGGTGGACTGACTATCTCTATTAATAGCATTACATGCATCAAAATTCAAAACAGCAGGTTTAGTAATGTCCTTAAGTGGTGGTGTAGCAGCTAATATAGGTCCATCTGCATCCTTCCATCTTATTTCCAACGTGTAATAGGATGGATTCTGATGCGGATTATAGCATGCTTTGATTTTGCCATGAGTGCAAACATTTAGTTCAGTGGTGTTATAGATACACCGAGTTATTGTTCCCTTGCAGGTATAGTAAGAATGATAAAGCAAAGTCTGAGTTACTTTCAGTCCAGTTCTAGTAGAAGTAATGCAAGCAGTGCATGGAGGTAGAGCATAAGTCTGTTCAAAACCTCCAAAGAAGGCAACCAAGGCAAAGCAGAAGCAAAGATACATGTTGATGTTGATTGGAGTTCTTCTGAATCCTCAGCTTGCTGATCTTGATCACGACGGTCTATTATTCTTCGTCCCGTTTGCTAATGAAGCAATTTAACGGGTGCTGAGTGTTGATTGAAGATCCTCAAGATGTCCAGCACACATTAACCAACTTAGCAATTTCAGTCGGCTTGTGAAGTCTGGCTTAGTCAATGTAGTCTCAAAGTAGTGTGTCAAATTACACACAAATTGGGTTCGTTGAAACAAAGCTGTTGCTGCATGGAAAACAGCAATCCTCTTCGAAAGACTTGGCTACTGCAAAGCACTTGTGATGAAGTGTCCTATACTGCTGGTTGCCGTCTCAGAGTAACTCGCAAGGGTACATCAGGGTGCTGCTCTGCTGTCCACCGCTCTGGTTCAGGATCGGCGGCGGCGGGCTTGACTCGGCTGTGGTGATCCAGGCGTCGATCTCGGCTACCTTTACTGCAGTTGGGGTAGACAGGATGACGGTGTACGGTCCCTTCCAATGGGGTTCCAACGGTATCTTCTTCCAATCTTTGATCCACACCGAAGTTCCTGGCTGGTAGGGATGCAAGGGTTCCGTCAAGTTGATAGGCAACTGGTCTTGGATCCACGTATGGAGAGTCTGCAGAACAAAACTAAGAGCTAGGAGTTCTTGTCTGGTTACTTCTGAACCAATCTGGGCTAAATTTCCTTTGACTTCCCCTGCACTATTGGTGGGGGTTTACCATACAAAACTTCAAAAGGGGAAAATCCTGTTGACTTTACAGGGGCTGAGCGTATTCTGAGTAAAGCTATGGGGAGCACTTGGGGCCATTTCAAGTGTGTCTCCTGACAAAGCTTAGACATTTGGGCTTTCAAAGTACGATTCATTCGCTCAACTTTCCCTGAACTCTGGGGTCTGTATGCAGTGTGGAGCTTCCACTGTATCTGCAAAGCTTTTGCTAACTGCTGAGTAACTTGGGAGACAAATGAGGGTCCATTATCTGACCCTATTACTGCTGGGATTCCAAATCTGGGGACAATCTCTCTCATTAAGGCTTTGGTAACTTCTCGGGCTTTCTCAGTTCTGGTTGGGAATGCTTCTACCCACCCAGAGAAAGTACAAACTAATACTAGTAGATAATGGTATCCATTGGCTTTTGGCATTTCGGTGAAATCAACTTGGAGGTTGTGCATGGGGGTCACACCTCTTGACTGAACTCGGGGTGCTGTAATAAGGCCTTGCTTGGCGTTATTCTTGGCACAAGTTTGACATTGTCGTGCTACTGAGGCTGATATGGTTGTCATCAGAGGGATGTAGAAATGTGGTCTGAGTGCTTTCTCCATAGCACTCTTCCCATAGTGGGTGGCTTCATGGAAAGCTTTGACAAAAGATGGTCCTAACAATTCAGGAATTACTATTCTTCCCGGAGGTTGACTGCCTTCTTCTGGTGGCAGCTCAATCCATCCATCTTTCAATACTCCATTTTCTTTGTCACAATAGTAATCCAATTCTTTGGTGGTATATCGTGGGGTCCATAGATTCAAGGGTACTGGAAACAATGCTGCTTGCATTGGCATAGCTTGTGGGGCAATTTGTCCTGTCATAGCTGCTTGTCGTGCTGAGGCATCTGCGAATCTATTCCCTCGGGCAACTTCTCCTTTTCCTGCTTGATGTCCTCTACAATGCATGACAGCTACACGTGTTGGGGCCCAGACTGCATCAAGTAACATCAATATCTCGGGACCATATTTGACTGATTTTCCTCCGGATGTGATGAGTCCTCTTTCTTTATAGAGAGCTCCATGGGCATGCAAGGTAGTGAAAGCATATTTGGAATCTGTATATACATTTAGCACAAGTTTTTCTCCTAACCAACAATGCTCTGGTGAGTGCTATCAATTCAGCTTTCTGGGCTGATGTGCCTGAGGCTAGGCTGATGATTCAACTACTTCGTGTTGAGTGACGACTGCATATCCGGCACAGCGTCGTCCGTCAAGGATGAGACTGCTCCCATCTACATAATAGATCTGGTCAGGATTGTCTATGGCACATCTGTTAGGTCAGGTCGACTGGAGAACACAGTCTCCATGACTTCGATACAGTCATGTTCTGGGAGTTCTTCACTGATGGGTATCAAGGTAGCTGGATTCAAGGCATGGCTCACTTCAAGTTGTATCTGTGGGTTTTCACATAACATGCTCTGGTACTTCAGCATTCGGGAATTGGTGAGCCAATAATTTGCTTTTTGTTCCATAAGGGCAAGGACTGCATGTGGCACAGTGACTCGTATGTTCTGTCCTAGTGTGAGTTTGTCTGCTTCACTCACTAGTAGTGCTGTAGCTGCAACTGCTCTCAAGCAGGGTGGCCATCCTTTGGCCACAGGGTCCAATTGTTTCGATAGGTAGGCTACAGGTCGTTCCCAATTTCCTAATTTCTGAGTCAACATGCCTAAGCATTTCCCTGTGCTTCATGTACAAACAGGTGGACAGGTTTGTGGACATCTGGTAGTCCAAGTGCTGGTGATGACATCAGTTCTTCTTTTAACTTCTGGAAGGCTGTATCCTGCTCAAGTCCCCACTCCAGTGGTGACTTCTCTTCTCCTTTTGTGGCTTCATACAGTGGTTTGGCAATTTGGGCAAAGTTGGGTATCCAGATTCGGCAATATCCTGCTGCTCCCAGAAAGGCTCTGACTTGCTTTCTGGTTGTTGGAGTTGGAATTCTACATACTGCTTCTTTTCTTTCTCTGCCTAATCTTCTGCTTCCTTGGGTAATACGAAAACCCAAGTATTTCACTTCTGTTTGGCATAGTTGTGCTTTGGCTCTGGAAACTTTATATCCAGCTTCATTTAGTAACTGCAAGAGATCTTTGGTGGCTAATATACATTCTCTTTCTGATACGGCAGCTATCAACAGATCATCCACGTACTGGAGAAGTACTCTCTTCCCCGGGGCTACTGGATAGCTTGAAAGGTCTTGATTTAGTGCAGCACTAAAGATGGTAGGTGAATTCTTGAATCCTTGGGGTAATCTTGTCCAGGTGAGTTGGCCCCCTCTTCCAGAGATGGGGTCCTGCCATTCGATGCAAACAATATTTGGCTTACAGGGGCTAATCTTATGCAAAAGAATGCATCTTTTAAATCCAGTACAGTGAAATGGGTAGCTTCAGCGGGTATCAATCCTAGTAGAGTGTAAGGATTGGGTACAACTGGGTGTATAGTTTCAACTGCATCATTTACTCTTCTCAAATCTTGCACTGGGCGATAATCATCTGTCTCAGGTTTTCTTTACTGGCAAAAGTGGGGTGTTCCATGGGGATTGACATACTTTCAGTAGGCCATATTCGAGTAATCTCTGTAGGTGGCGATGAATGCCTTCAATTGCGGCTCTTGGGAGAGGGTACTGTTTGACGTGCACTGGGTAGCGCTAGGCTTGAGGGTTACAATCACTGGAGCTATATGTTTGGCTAGGCCTGGGGGACTGCCTTCTGCCCATACTTCAAGTGGTGCATGAATGTTCTTTAAAGTTTGTTCAAAATAGGTATCTTGAATCGAATCATCAATGTAGTATCTCCATTCTTCTTCTCGGGGAACTGTCAGCAGCATTACTCCTGCTGGTTTGGCTTGGGAATTCACTGTCATTTGCATTTCTCCTTGTTCGGAGAAAGATATCTGTGCTTGAAGCTTGGCTAGCATATCTCGTCCCAGTAATGGTACTGGACATTCGGGCATGTAAAGGAATTGATGAGTTACTTGCTGTCCTCCTAGACTGCATATTCCCGGTTTTGTAGAAAAGACTTTGTGGCTTTGGCACCTGTTGCTCCTACAATGGTGACTGCTCTTTTAGTGAATGGGGCTATCTTTTTGTCTATTACTGAATGTTCTGCTCCAGTATCAACCATAAAGTTCATAATTTGGTCTCCTATTTGTATTCCGACCATAGGCTCCTGGAGACCTAAAGCAAACTTGGAGCCCGGTCTGTCCTAATCCATGTCATCCTCATCATGGGCTTGTGTGGCCAATGCTTGGATGGCTCCTCCTCCCCTCTCTCTCTGGAATTGTTCTCGATTGGCTCCTCCTCGGCCTCGGGGACGGCCTCGTCTTTCTTCTCGCCACTGATGATCGTTGTCGTCATCTTGCTGGGCGTCTTCGAGTTGCGGGCACGTATCTCTCCAATGTCCTTCCTCTTTGCAATAGGCGCATTGGTTCACGCCTAGTCTCTGGGTCCGGCCTCCGCCTTGACCCCGCCCTCTGCCTCTGCTCCTTCGATGAGGGACACCTCCCCTTTTCTTTTCAACTATGGCCGCAGCCAAAAAATCAGCTTTCTTCTTCATCTTTCTATCACATTCTCTCTGTCTTTCAGTATCACGATTCACATACACTTTATGAGCGACTTCCAATAACTGTGTTGCATTCATGCCCGCAAACCCTTCTAATTTCTGTAATTTACGTCTAATGTCTGGTTGAGACTGGTTTACAAAAGCAGAATTCACCATGCATAAACTTCCTGGTGCCTCGGGATCATAGGGAGTATACATTCTGTATGCTTCAGTTAATCTTTCATAATAATCTGCTGGGCTCTCATCTATTCCTTGGATAACTCCTGCGACTTTGGAAAGGTTCATAGCTTTTTGGCCCCCCCTTTTCAGGCCTTGTAAAAAGCCTTGGCGAAAACGGGCTAGGGCTGTGGATCCTTCATCTGTATTTGGATCCCATTGGGGGTCTTCATTCGGGAATTCTCTCTGAGCTGCTTCTCTACGATCTATTATATTCTGTCCCTGTGCCGGAGCTGCAGGGTTTTCTGCCATCCATTCAATAGCTGCTTTTCTAATTCTCGCTCGTTCTTCTGTAGTGAATAGGGTGGTCAGGAGCTGACGGCAATCTGGCCAAGTGGGTTGGTGAGTTTCCATAATACTAGTTACTAATTCTGTCAGCTCCTGGGGCTTGCTAGTATAGGAGGCATAATGCGACCTCCAATTTAATAAATCAGTTGTAGAGAAAGGGATATACACATAAGTTAGGGGTCCCGCTACCACTTCATCATTATCATTCTTTACGGGTACTCCCGGGACTTGCCTTAAAGGAAACAGTTTGGCTGTTCCAGGCGTCATTTGGGGATCTAAGGGTTATTGTCGTTGCCTTTGCAGGAGCCGCTTTCTTTTTCTCAACTGGTTTTGCTTTGGGGTTTCTCTTTCACTGGCGTGCTAGTGCTAGCGCTAGCTTTCTCAATTATTTGTACACTGTCCTCTTCCTCTTCTGGGGAATTTCCCTTCTTCTCCTCCTTCTATCTCCGCTTCTGACTCACTTTTTACGTCCTCCACTTCTTTTTCCCCTGATTCTTCCTCTTTCTCTTCTCTAGGAGGGGGACCGGGGTTGGGTCCCGCCTCGGCTCTGGCCGTCTCTGGGGTTCTGGGGCAGGACGCCGCCGGCCTATTCTTACTGGACCTGGGGTTCTGGGCTGCCTGAGGACTACTTCTGGGGAATCAGGATCTGCCAGGATGGGTTTCTTCGTGGCTTTCTTATCCTGCTCTTTCAGTCTAGGCTGTTCCGTTTTCTGTTTAGAATCTGTTTTAGCTAACATTATTCTGCACTGTTCCTCATAACAGCGCTGCGCCCAGGAGGGCGGATCTTCACAAATACTTAACCAGGAATCTATATAGGGGTACTGATCTGGGTGCGCTACCCGCACTCTACGATGTATTGACTGAATAATCTCTACAATGAACGTTCCCTCTCGGGGCCAGATGGGGTCTAGATCGGGCCACTCCCTAGTACACAAAATCTGCAAACGGGCTGCTGTCATTTTAATACCATAATCTCCTGAATATCCCTCTTTAAAATGTGCGATCATACATTCTAATGGAGTGTTTCTAGTAGACCCCGCCCCTCCCATTTCGATGTGTGCGCGCAACAACAGACAGAAGGGAAAAGGAGGGCGGACCGTGGGTAAGGGGTCCTCACGGCCCTGGAAACGTATAGGGAATACAAATAACAAGACAAGACGAAAATAGCTTACCCCCTTTTCGCGACCTGAACGCGGTCGCCCGGCGGTCAGGAAATGCGCTAATCAGGGGTCCGCCTTCACTTGGTCCGTGCTGCCAGACCTCTCATTCACACTTCGTTCACACAATCATGCTAGCAACGTATCCCAGAATGCATTCGTTTCTATCTGTTCTGACTAGTCTTTTTTCCCAATTACAAAAAGGATGAGGGTTTCACCTAGCGAATTCCCATGCCAGGCTACTCGGCTCTTCCTTGAGAGTTGATCATGCTCTCTTACCAATTCCCAATATCTCGAGATTACAAATTCCAAATTCCAATGGCAGTACTGCTCTTTCTATTTCTGTCTAGACCCAAAATCAAAACTATACTCACCGGATCCGGTCCTCAAAACTTCCCAAGCAGGCGCATGAGTTGGACCTCGGACTCCCCTCACTCGGGTTCGAGGCGTTGACTCCAGCCGGGTTAGTCACCCGCCGAGGTCCGACCAGCTCCCTCCGATACAAGGGACCGGTGGCGCCAGGGAGCGGCCCTCGTCGGAAGGGCGCGATCCCGGCAGGACCAAGCCTATAGAGGCGGAAAGTCGTGGTATATTGCCCTATATACACTTTGATTCCACAACTTCCCGGCCAACGCACCAAGGAATATGTAGCAGCAAAGCGCAGACAAACCAATGATACCAGGAGTCTGTTCAGAAGGTCCAAATCATTTATTTGTGCACAAGTCTCAAGCAAGGCAATTTCAAAATGGCTGAGCAAAGTTTTCAAGCATTACAACAACTTTTATAGACTTCTGTTCCATTCTAGGTATAGAAAAACATTTCATTGGTCCCGGTACTCTCCCGTACCTCCCGTAGCCCTTCTATTGGTCCCGGTACTGATAAGTTTCTCCAATTATGTTCCTTCTGTGGGCTTCTGTGGGCATGACACCTGCCTGCCCCCCTTCTAGTCCCAATTACAATGGTCAGTTCATCAACTTGTTACTTTCACACTTTCAAGGTTATGGGACCCATTTGTGCGTGCAGAAGAGCAAGGTTCTGTAACTCATCTGTCAGCACTCCTCAATATTTCTCTGCAAATGTACTTTCTCTTATCAGTAACTTTAAAACATGTCTTTTCTGTATTTTTCCATTTCTTAATTCTGCAGTTCTGCTTATCTAAGCTAATTCAATATTTCTACTGAGTTCTTTCTCTCAATAGCAGCATATTGGGGGATGTGCAATCCTATATGCCTCTCCACAGTCCTCATTTACAGGTCAAGCTAGCCATGCTGGCCTGCCTATGTCAGACACCGTGGGTCACAGGCCTGCACCTGCCACACCTTAAGCGCCCATTTCCAATTCTAGCCCCACCCTATCAGCCATTTCTAGTGCTAGTCCTTCCATCAGCCCACTACCAGTCCTAACTCCCTCTCCCCCCCCCCCCCCGGCGCCCCGGCTCAACTTTGCAGAGCCACAAAAAGAACAACGTTTCTCTTTTTTCCTGTGGCTCAGTTAAAGTTCAGCCCGCCGATGCTGAGAGTAAATGAGGCATTTCCTGTCTCACATGAGACAGGAAATGCCTCGTTTACCCTCAGTGTTGGTAGGCTCAACTTTAACAGAGCCGTGGGAAAAAATAGAAACACTGCTCTGGTGGCTCTGCAAAGTTGAATCGGGGTGCCAATGGCAGGGCTCTTCCGGGGCACCGGGGGAGCCACAGGCGGTTGATTCTGCTGCTACCGTTGCTGAGAAACAGCAGCAGCAGCTTGTCCAGCCCTTTTTTTTTTTAAATTTTGAAAGCAGAATGAAGCGGCCTTTTTGGGGGCATTTTTGACACCCCCCAAAAAGTTGCTGCCTGAGGCCACCGCCTCACTCGGCCTTATTATAGAGCCGCCCCTGCCCAGTGTGTTCCTTCCTCCCAACCCCATAGACATCCCCTATAGACACACATCATAGACCAAACATCTCAATAAACAAACCACGTGAGCTCTTTGGGATTGTCAAGAAGCTAACAAAAGCACCCAACCACTCCGACCAGCTACCAAACATCCCACCAGAACTACTAGCATGCCAATACAAACAGCTTCAACAACCACAAAATCCACAACTGAATGCAGAAGCAACAACCCACCCTATTACCATAAATGCAAACTGGAGCACATTTGAAACAATCACAAAACAAAAAATAGAATCCACCATCTCCTCCCTAAATACTACCACCTCTCCACTGGATCCCTGCCCTGCAGAATGGATAAAGAAATCCAAAGAGGACTTAAGCACATCCCTAACCCACATTGTTAATGAGTCCCTCAAACAAGGACGCATGCCAGACATCCTCAAAACCTCCATCATCCGCCCAACCCTAAAAAAACAAAACCTAGACCCCCTTGACCCCGCCTCCTTCAGACCCATAGTCACCACCAAAATCATCGAGAAGATAGTTCAACAACAACTTCAGGACCACTTGGATAACAACAACATACTGGACCCACAATAACATGGTTTCCATCCATTCCACGGAGTCGAGACCCTCATGACATCATTAATGAACACCCTCATCAAGGGCACACAGACCAAGCACTCTGGATACACTATGATCTTCCTGGACATATCTGCAGCCTTTGACACCATCTCCCACAACATCCTCCTACACAGACTCCAAGAAATTGGCATCAAAAATGTACTTCAATGGTTCCACTCCTACCTGAACAATAGACAACAACTAATCCGCACAAACTTAGCAACCTCCCCCCCCTTCCAGCAACACCAAGGAGTCCCCCAAGGATCCACACTATCCGCCATGCTCTTCAACATCTACCTACAACCACTCTGCTCAATCATACGTGCTCATAACATCAACTACCACATCTATGCAGATGACATAATGCTCTATGGACCAATCACAACCACCAACCCGATGAACAATCACCTATCAGACTGCTTCATAGAAGTCTCCAGCTGGCTATAAAGGAACAACCTATCCATCAACATAAAAAAACAGAAGCCCTCATAGTAGCCAAAGACCCAAACCTCACCCCACCTACGCACCTCAACTTAGGAGCCACACGAATACAAATTCAACCACACATAAAATACCTAGGAGTCATCATAGACCAAGCGCTCACACTCAAACAACAGATCAAAAAAACTACCGGAATAATATTCCACAAGGCTAAAACAGTACAACGCCTAAGGCCCCTTATTGACCCACAGGACTTCAGGACAGTTGTGCAAGCTATGACGCTCCCCCACCTGGACTACTGCAATATAATTTACCATGGACTGCCCGCCACCCACACCAACCCACTACGAACAGCCTTAAATACCACAGCAAGAATTATCCAGAAAGCAAAAAAACAAGATCATGTCACCCCAGTCCTGAGAGAACTGCACATACTCCCTCTCGAAGCAAGAATCAAATACAAATCTGCCCTACTTATCCACAAAGCCCTCTACCAAACTCAGACTTCCCAGCTCCGCACTCTATTGCCACAAGCCACCCACAACAGAACAACCCGACAAACCACCAACAACACCCTCATCATTCCCCACGAATGAACTAAATACAATCAACGGATCTGCAAAGGAGCCTTCGAACTGTACGCACCATCCCTCTGGAACTCTCTACCAAGTCAAATCAGAAACAACGGAGATCCCTCAACATTCAGGAAACAACTAAAAAACATCCTGTTCCAGGGATACCTTGGACCAGAAACAAACAACCATCACTAAATACTCCTCCAGACCTCATAACATACCCTCAGATCTATCTACTAAGAGTCTCATGTCCACTGTTTGTCCTTAATGTTTGCTCAGATCATTAATGTTGACCCCCTGGTGACAGAACCCCCCACCCTAGAATTGATCACTGTCCCCCGTCTTCAATGTTAAGCCACTTTGACCTGGTGAAAAGCGGGATATAAATACAGTTAACTAAATAAATAAACCCCTCGCCTTCCCTTTTACTTTCAGGTTAATTTCATCATAAGAACTGCCAGGCAGTCTATCCAGCAGACAGTGCTGCTTATACATCTTAGTATAACAGGAATTATTGAAAATTCAGAACATACAATTATGTTCCTTTCCACCATAATAGCAGAACCAAGAAAACCATAGAACTTGCTCTCAGTGTTAGCCTCAGGGTGATATCTATCCAGCTTCTCATTCTTCATTCTCTATCCCTCGAACCTGTGGGGTTGCAGGACCGGAAGGGCAAGGGCTATCCCTCTCTCCTGGCTGTTCAGGTAGGGATCACAAATTTTCCTGAAAAGCCAATCCTTTCCTCACAGTCCATACTCTTATGTTAACTTATCAAATTAGACTGCCTCTCTGACCTTAATATACTAATCATCCAGTGAGGGCCCCCGCTCTGAGCACCTCTTCCAAGCTATGGACACTCTGGCCATGCAACATCCCCTTTCTTGCCCTCAATGAAGGGGTGGATTGGATCCCCAAAAGCAGTTCTTCAGGGGTGGATCTGAGGGTCCCTCCCGTCATGGTTTGGATGGCTTCTCCTAAACTGATGTATAACCAGGCACTCCCACCACATGTGATAGAAGGAGCCATCTCTCCCACACCCCTTCCAACATTTCCCAGTGTCCCTTTTTTGAGCTTTAAATGGCTGCTGTGGAGTGGTGTACAGCCTATGTATAATCTGAAATTGTGTTTGTCTCCATGATGTGACCCATGTGAGGTGGTGGTTCCCCCCATGGATCTGCGCCCACACTCGCTCTTCTAATTCTTGACCCAACTATCTCTGCCAACCTGATCTGTGGGGTGATAGCTACTTTTCCTCCTCCACCAGCGGCACCCCATAGAGCTTAGAAACCAATGCCTTCATCCCTTTTCCCCTAAACAGCACCTCCTCTAATGCGATGCCCGGGCATAACAAATTTTCTATGGTTCGCTGTTGTATTCCTAAGAAACACAACTGGAAATACTGATAGAAGGGTACCCTGCAGCCCAATTTCCTCTCCAGCTCTTACATAGAAATAACCTTCCCCCATGAAGCAAGTAAGCAAATTGTGTGACCCTTCATACCTGCCCATAGTGATCAAGTCCCTGAAAGCTCTTTCTAAGAAGGGACTAAAGTCCTCCACCTTAGACCACTTTGAGAGAAGTGCGGGGAGCACCCCCCTCCTCCTCCCCACCTGGCAAAGCCTGCATAAAGGCACCAGAAAAGATGCCCCCAAAGCATCTCCCTATTTCTGTCCTCCTCTGTACCACCCTCCAGCCATTCAAAAATAGATTGCGGGGCTAGCAAATCCCTCTCTAGCACCACCCATAGGGCCTCCTGTAGTTCATTCTGGACAGAGCCACAATACCCAGGGGGGGTCCAGCGGTAGATCAGCTCAAGGGAGAGCTACAACAGTTGTTCCTGATTGGACAGGAGTGCAAAACCCTCTCCGGATTGGAAGAGGCGGAACCTAGGCTACAGCCTCAGTGATTAGACAGAACTACAAAAGCTCTCTCTTCACGAGCAGCCACTGGTCCAGAGTTCCAGCAGTGGGTGAGACTTGGGGCTGGCGGGCAAAGGGAAAGGGACAGGAGTTAGGAGATAGGTTAATAAAGTTAAATCCATAATCTTTACAGATTTACTTAAATCACTATGTATAAGGTTATAGTTGGTTGTTTGAACTTTTATCTTATATTGCTATTTCACCTTACTTACTTGAACCACTTATCATAATATGGGTTGTACAT
Source organism: Ichthyophis bannanicus (assembly GCA_033557465.1). Classification (NCBI taxonomy): domain Eukaryota; kingdom Metazoa; phylum Chordata; class Amphibia; order Gymnophiona; family Ichthyophiidae; genus Ichthyophis; species Ichthyophis bannanicus. The sequence continues at coordinate 721,033,407 of CM066032.1, forward strand.
ACTGCATTATTTTATCACAATACTTGATGTATATATTTTATAAATAAATTGTAAATACTATTTAAGCCAGCCTTGTTCACAGCAGTGTTTTTGGAGAGGTTTCCTGGGCTGAAAGGAGGGAAATCCTGCCCGTTAACACCTTTCTTCCCCAGGTGGAGGCACCAGGTGCCAAACTGACAAGGATCGATGGAGCCCGCCCTCGAGGTGACTCCAGCCAGGCCAGTTTCAGACCCAGAAGCGCACCCAAGGTGGGGGCTACATAAAATTGTGGAGGCACCGCTGGGATTTTAAAATTAAGCTTTTTGTAGTGTGAACAAGACTGGAAAATGGATGGATACTAGTGCAGAGGTGAAGGAATTGATTGTTCATATGCTTTGAATCTTAATGGTGTTCCGGAAGATGTGGAATCTGGTGACATTAAACAAAATTTGCTAGACCCTGGTATAAAGAAAAGTTGAAATAAATAAAGAAAACCATATTGTCTTGTTGTGAACAAGAGATTTAGGGAGGGGAGAGTGAAACCACCCCCCTAAAGGTGGGAGTTTGAGAGTGTGTTGAATAATGTAGAATGAAAGGTAAATGGTCACTGTATGCTGCTGAAGAGGTGGTTGCTGGGGAGGTCAGATGACGGACAGCATTAAAAGAGCAGTGTACAGTAACAGTCACTGTGCTAGCAGAGCTGGAAAGTAAACATTTAGGGGGGATATGCAAATCACTGCCTGTGCTGAAGGATCAAAGGTAATATTTGCTCACATTTATATCTGTTATTAAGATTTAACTTTAAATCTATAGGGAATAATGTACACATCAATCCAAACCCAGACCAAAATCAGATACCTTGGAATTACCCTTGATCAATACCTCACATTCAAAGCACACATTAACAAAATCACCCGGACTATATACTACAAAGCGAAGACACTGCAACGCCTCCGACCGCTCCTTGAGCCAACAGATTTCCATTCTGTTCTACAAGCTTCCGTGATACTTCACCTTGATTACTGCAATGCTCTCTACCAAGACCTACCACAATCCATGCTCCTGCCCCTGCAAACTGTTCTCCACTCAACAGCAAGGATCACACAAGCAGCAAGACAGGACCACATCACACCTATACTCAAACAGCTCCAATGACTTCCACTACAGAGCCTAATAAAATACAAAGCAATCATTCTAACACACAAAGCAATCCACACCTCCACATGCTACTTCAGACCTCCTAACCACACTGATCTAAACAGACCTCCACAATGAACACCCTCATCATCCCCCACACCAGAACCAAATCCAGCCAGCAAGCATGTAAACGAGCCTTACAACTATATGCACCTTTTATATGGAACAGCCTACCGGACCAGCTAAGGAACATCACAAACCTCACCACTTTCAGAAAATACCTGAAGACACACCTATTCACAGAACATTTCAGCCCCATCATATGGCCTCTCCCCAGAAGAAAAATACTAGATGACAATCTCTGTACATAGTCCACATTTATAGATAATTATGACTGCAAGAGTTATCAATTGCATGTTGTATATAGTTTAATTCCCACTCTACTCATTGTTATAATGTACATTTACACATTGTTCTCTAAATCGCATTGACCTGGTGAAAGGCGGTATATAAATACAGCTAAATAAATAATGTAAGGGAATAAAGTGTACACCAAAGAACAGCAAACTGCCACGTGGGCAACCAAGAACCAGTCAGGAAACGTGGCAGGGAGTTCCAATAATGCCTTTATTGTTCCATATACATAATGAATAAAAACCACAACAAATAAAACAAATATAATAATGCATAGGCATAAAAAAGTTGATAAAATACAAATCATCTTAAATTAATTAAAACAATAAATAAATAAATAAACATAGTGTGATAAACCATTGATAAAATAACCATATTGCATCAAATAATAAATAACATGTAATAATATAAAATGCAACAATATAAAACACAAAATGCATACACTGTAAACCAAATAAACTCAAAACAGGAGAGAGAGGAGGACTACAAAAACATGCAATATCCAATATATAAAACACAATGTATAAAAATGTTAAACAATGAATAATTAAAACAACATAGACAAACTGGTAACAAAATGAACATTGCTTCATAAATACCTAGGGAGTAAAAAGAACAAAATGAACATTGCTTCATAATACCTAGGGAGTATTTTTACTCCCTAGGTATTTATGAAGCAATGTTCATTTTGTTCTTTTACTCCCTAGGCATTTATGAAGCAATGTCATTTTGTTCTTTTTACTCCCTAGGTATTTATGAAGCAATGTTCATTTTGTTCTTTTTACTCCCTAGGTATTTATGAATCAATGTTCATTTTGTTACCAGTTTGTCTATGTTGTTTTAATTATTCATTGTTTAACATTTTTTATACATTGTGTTTTATATATTGGATATTGCATGTTTTTGTAGACCTCCTCTCTCTCCTGTTTTGAGTTTATTTGGTTTTACAGTGTATGCATTTTGTGTTTTATATTGTTGCATTTTATATTATTTTATATTATTACATGTTATTTATTATTTGATGCAATATAGTTATTTTATCAATGGTTTATCACACTATGTTTATTTATTTATTTATTGTTTTAATTAATTTAAGATGATTTGTATTTTATCAACTTTTTTATGCCTATGCATTATTATATTTGTTTTGTTTGTTGTGGTTTTTTATTCATTATGTATATTGTCCCAACGCCGCCCTAGTGGCAAAGAAGCGTCACGGTAGAGAGGGTGGACACAAAAATATTTGTAACTGAGTTTGGCTAAAAGACAGGGCCCAGGTTTTCTTTGTAGTCCTAGTAGCCTTCTGGTAACCAAATGCTCAAAGAAACATAATAGTCCGAGTGAAGGGAGAATAAAGGCTTTTATTTCCCCGATTGCAAAAAGGTTCAAAAGCTCAGATCTTTACAGCAACAGAAATTGTCCTTATCTCAGGTTGAAAGAAAACAAACAAAAACTGTATTAAACCTGTTAACTTCACAGTAATAATATGAGAAAACAAAGATTCACACATTCCCCCGGCTACAGCTCTATTCCTTGTCTAAAGGCTCAAAGCCTTCCGCCTGACAGTAGCTGCAATCCATTTCAGGTCCGAAAGGTCGTCAGCAACATCCACCTGCATTGGTTCAAGGTCAGCGATATCTGGTAGCTTGCATTCAGGCTTTTTATACAACGTTTGCACGATGTCCCAATGTTCTGTGTTCAAAGGTAAGCCCTGGTTTTGTGTACCTCTAGACTGAGAACAGTCTCTCTTGCACACGGCTCTTTTACTGGAGAGTCTCTTACTTGATATAGGCTTGTATCCTGAAGTATAAACAGTTCTAGTAGGACAGCATTCCTCTATTCCCTGTTCCTCCTGCGTCACAGCGTTCAGGAAATTATAATCAGAAAAACAGTGATTACCTTTCTTTCTTGGCTTATCCCGGCAAGGTAAGGATTGAGGCCAGTTCCTGCTGGGGTTTGGCCTTACTTGCACAATGGTAGGCTTTCGGTTCTCCCGGAGGCCTTCTGCTGGTGTTAAACCACATTCACATCAAAGCTTCCTTCTGTCTGAGCCCAGAATGTTACCTTTTAAAGAAGTTCTTTCATCTTCTTCTTGGTTACTCCATGTTATGTCCTTCAATGGTTGCTGGCCTCTGCCAAACTCAGGTCCAGGACTTTCTAGCACAGTCCTTCTGCTTCCAGGGGTAGCTCCCTTTCTGTATCTCTCCCTCTTGGAAGGCGTGTCCTCTCCACTCCTGGGATACTCGGGGCGAACTCCTTCACCTGGCTCTGCTGAGTCTGCTGGGCCTGTTCCTTTCCCCAGGACTCCTATTTCCTGGTCCTTCTCTCCCTCTTGGAAAGCCTCTCTTCTCCAGTCATCTGGGCTTTTTTTAAGAGGAACTCTTCCCTCCTGTGATTGGGTGCAGGCCGGTATTGCATCACTGGCTCTGGGGCGTGGCTCCTCAGTCCTCCGGAGGTCCCACTTGCTCCCCCTATATGGCTCCTTGTAATGCTGCAGCCAGTGTCTGCCTCTTTTTTCTAAGCTTAAAGCATTTTCTCCTGTCTGCAGAGGGTCTGCAGTACCACATATCCCCCCTCTTAAAATATGACGGGCTGGTGAAGCCTCTTCCACACAACACGGAATATGCGACATAGCATCGGCATTAAAGTGTAGTTTCCCAGCTTGGTGCTCCACTCGGAACTCATAAGGCTGTAAAGCCATATACCATCTGGTCAATCGATTATTTTCGTTCTTCATAGTATGTAACCACTTCAGAGGGGCATGATCCGTTATGAGGACAAATTTCCTCCCTGTTAGATAGAATTTTAGTGCCTCTATGGCCCACTTAATAGCGAGACACTCCCTCTCAATTGTAGCATACTTTCGTTCGGCCAGTGATAGTTTTCGGCTCAGAAACATAATGGGATGTTCCGCCTCATCCTGTATCTGGGACAGCACGGCACCCAGGCCCATCTCTGAAGCATCTGTTTGTAACAAGAAGGTCTGACGGAAGTCTACCCCGCGTAACACGGGGGCTTGGCATAACTTTTCGTTCAATCATTGGAAAGCTGTCTCCGCTGTTGGCGTCCATTTTATCAAATTCAGGGCATTTTTCCTCAGCATTTCAGTGAAAACATTGCTTTCCTCAGCAAAGTGCGGTATGAAGCGTCGGTAATAGCCAATAAGGCCAAGGAAGCTTCGTAACTGCTTCTTATGTTGTGGGACCGGAAAGTTCCTGACGCTTTCTACCTTATCTTGTAGAGGACGTACTGTTCCACGGCCCACGAGGTGCCCCAAGTACTTAACTTCTTTAGCCGCGAAGGTACACTTTTTGGGGTTTAACGTGAGGCCCGCTTTTCTCATAGCTTCTAATATAGTGCCTACTTGGTGTAGGTGGTCCTTCCAGGTGGTACTGTGGATTACCACGTCATCCATATAGGCAGTAGCGAACGCTTGGTAGGGTCATAGAATGATATCCATTAAGCGCTGGCACGTGGCCGCTGCCCCATGTAAACCAAATGGCATTCTGCGGAATTGGAAGAGACCTAAGGGCGTGCTGAAGGCAGTCTTGGGTTTGGCATCCTGCGTTAAAGGGACCTGCCAATACCCTTTCGTCATATCTAGTGTCATCAGAAATTTTGCTTGGCCGAGCCGGTCGAGCAATTCCTCAATTCGGGGCATGGGGTAAGCATCAAAAGTGGAGACGGCATTCAGTTGGCGGAAGTCAATACAGAAACGCATAGACCCGTCCGTTTTTGGCACAAGGACCACCGGGCTACACCATGGACTATGCGACTCCTCGATGACTTCTAATTGCAGCATTTCTTCCACTTGATTGATAATTTCTTGCCTCTTGGCCTCCGGCAAATGATAAGGACGTTGTCGGATGATTTTTCCCGGTGGCGTAAGTATCTCATGAGCCACTAATGAGGTTTCTCCTGGTATAGGAGTGAGGACATCTGTATACTCCTCCAGTAATTGGGCTAATTCCTTCCGTTGGCTTACTGAGAGTTCTTCCCCCATCTTGGGTATGGAGTTTCCCTTTACAATCCTCTATTTGGGGACCAAGGTCTTCTTCTGGGGGGTCGCTTCCTACAGCCACGAAGCCTTCCATCTCTGCCCTCCCGGTGGAGCCGAAACCATCCGTTCCTCGGCTGGTGGGAGCCAGCATGGCGACTTCTTCCAGGCTGGGGAAACCCACTCTTTCACAAATTAATTGGGCTATTCTGTCCCCTACTTGAACTTTGAAATCTTCATCTGAAAAGTTGCAGAGAAGTACTTTCAACACGCCTCTGTAGTCAGGGTCAACTACTCCTGCCGCTACATCCAGGCTGTGCTTTGCAGCTAGGCCTGATCGCGGGGCTATCCTTCCATAGCACCCTGGAGGGAGTTCTATTTGTAGGTCTGTACTGACTAACTTACGTCCTTGCGCTGGGATGACCTGGCTTTCAGCGCTTTAAAGATCGTAGCCGGCGGCTTGTGCTGAAGCTCTCTGTGGGCAACGTGCTTTTTCCGACGTCCTACAAAATTTCATCACAAACCTTTTTTGCACCTCCCTCTTGGAAGGCGTGTCCTCTCCACTCCTGGGATACTCGGGGCAAACTCCTTCACCTGGCTCTGCTGAGTCTGCTGGGCCTGTTCCTTTCCCCAGGACTCCTATTTCCTGGTCCTTCTCTCCCTCTTGGAAAGCCTCTCTTCTCCAGTCATCTGGGCTTTTTTTAAGAGGAACTCTTCCCTCCTCTGATTGGGTGCAGGCCGGTATTGCATCACTGGCTCTGGGGCGTGGCTCCTCAGTCCTCCGGAGGTCCCACTTGCTCCCCCTATATGGCTCCTTGTAATGCTGCAGCCGGTGTCTGCCTCTTTTTTCTAAGCTTAAAGCATTTTCTCCTGTCTGCAGAGGGTCTGCAGTACCACAATATGTATGTACTTTTAGTGAGCCGTTAACCCCTGAGGAAGTGGTGAACAAAATACGGCCTGTGTCGGGTTTTAGGCACACTTGATCCGTGGAACAATAAAGGCATTATTGGAACTCCCTGCCACGTTTCCTGACTGGTTCAGGGAATAAAGTGTACACACTAGCCAGTGGAAATTGCTCACCCTAAGGGTGCATCCCAGAAGTGCACCCAAGGGGCCCCTACACAAAGATAACCAATTATACTGTGTAACAAATTTTTTGTTTTTTCTTGTTCCTGGGTAATAAATGTTATTTCTGATTTCTTATGTTTCAAAACCATAGGAAATGGCAATTATGACCCACAAACATTGCTTTTGGGACCATGAGAGTGATATTTTTGAAAATTACCTATTTTGCAGGACATACTAGATAGATGTAGAGCAAAGTAAACTTGGCGTACCTTTTGGAAAATTCTAGAACTTTCTAGAGCTTTCCAGAACTTTGCAAAACTTTTGGAACTTTGTATAACTTTTGAGAACTTTTAATAAAAGCCTTTTGGTGACCGTTATAACGTCACTTCCACCTCGCATCTATATAAACAACAGATTTGCGTGGAGTGAACACAGTCGTTCAGCAGCCTCCTTACCGACTGGAAATCTCGGAGCGAGCAACAACAACACGTGTCTTAAAGCTCACCAGTTTATTTTCATTCTAGCTTCTTAAGTGGACTGGCACGGCATCAAGAGGCTATAAGCACCCAACAGACACATCTTGCTATGTCTGTAGCAATTTTATCAAGACAAGAGCGAAAAAGTACTCCGTGGAAGCATCTGCCAAGATCTATGAAGCTTACAAGGCATATTTTGGCATGTCTGTTGGGGATCATTTCACTTGCGAGCACTGGAAGAAAACTTTGGAAGGTAAGATGGACATCTGATGCTGGCTTAGATTGTGGCATTTTATGTTATAAAATCTTTATCGATACTGAATTTTTATATAATGTATGAAATATTTAGCAAGAACATTATTAATTCAAATTAATTTTATCATCATAATTACATATATATATATACAATTACTTTTTATTTTCACATTTTTATTTTTTCTTTGGCAGGATGGTACAGAGGGGAAAAGAAAGTCATAAAGTTCACTATCCCAAGTATTTGGTGGGAACCCACTGACCACTTGAGCAATTGCTACTTCTGCATGGTGGATCCTTCCAAATGTCGGACTGACAAGAATGCTCCTTCTGTCATGCATCTGAACATTCCTTCATCCATTGCCCTGGTGCCACACTGCCCAGAGCTCCCTGTACCAATTCCTCCACAGAGAAAGCAGCTGTCTTCGAGAGAAAGCAGAAATTCACAAAACGAAGAAGACGTTGCAGATCTAGATTACAATATCAGAGGTGGAGATGAGGAGAGAAACCGTTACTACCCAAACCAAAATAACAGCAACGATTTGGTCAGAGATCTTGATCTCACCAAGTCCAGTGCCAAGCTTTTGACGTCCAGGTTCAAGCAGTGGAACTTGTTGGATGAAAGTGTGCAAGTCACAGGTCAGAGGAAGTGTCACCATACCTTTTCTAGCTTCTTCACTAGTGAAGGTGGGCTCTGCTTTTGCCACAGTGTGACCGGTCTGTTCGACACTATCAGAATTGCATGTAACTCAAAGGAGTGGCGCCTGTTCATTGACAGCTCTTCCAGGAACCTCAAAGCCATGCTGCTACATAACGGGAACAAGTACCATTCTCTTCCCCTAGCTCACACAGTAAGCCTCTAAGAAGTTTACAGCAGTGTCAAGACCTTGCTAGACGTCTTGAAGTATGCTGAGCATGGCTGGGAGGTTATTGAAGACTGTAAAATGGTGGCATTTCTGATGGGTCGCCAAAGCGGTTTTACCAAGTTTCCCTGCTATCTTTGTCTTTAGGACAGCAGGGACACCGTGGTGCACTACCACAGGCGGGACTGGCCATAGTGAACTGAATTTTCTGTTTGGACAGAGAATGTGAAGTGGGAGTCTGGTGGAACCACAGAAAGTGCTGATGCCACTACTACACATCAAACTGGGCCTTATGAAACAATTTGTCACAGCTCTAGAGAAAGATTTGACAGCCTTCAAATACCTTCAAGACTTCTTCCCTAAACTGTCTGAGGCAAAGTTCAAAGCTGGTGTCTTTGTTGGATCACAAATAAAGATTCTTGAGTGCATGGAATTTCCCAAGCTGCTTACTAGGAAGGAGAAAGCAGCTTGGAACAGCTTTGTTGCAGTGGTTCGTGGCTTTTTGGGAAACCAAAAGGCCGAAAACTATGTAGAGCTGGTTGAGACTCTAGTTAAGAATTACGGCAAAATGGGCGCAGGATGTCTCTCAAAGTCCATATCCTTGATGCTCATCTTGATAAATTCAAGGAGAACATGGGAGTGTATTCAGAGGAGCAAGGCGAACATTTCCACCAGGATATACTGGAATTTGAACGCCGCTACCAAGGACAGTATAACGAGAATATAATAGGAGGCTACATCTGGGGGCTTATTCGTGAAAGTGATTTATAATATAATTGTAAATGTCGAAAATCTACTCACTTTTAAATGTTTTATGGTCTTTCCTGAATAACTTAAATATAAGTGAATATTATATGTTGTGTTTTTTTTTATTTTATGTGAACAAAAAGGCAGAAGTAAGCCTGTTTAAGCAATGGGAATACACAAATTTCACAAATATCAATCTCCTGTTCACAAAAACGAAGTTTAATGAGAATAATAACCATTTTCCATACTTCTAATTTATAAGCAATTAGGAAATAACAGTCGCTACTCAGGGTACACAGTGTTATCTGTGATATTGAGTCAATAAGCGATTATCCTTAACCAGGTAAAGTTAGGACAGCCTTTTATCTACCTAGTTTTATCCATCTCTCTCTAATGAAAGCATTCCTGGCAGCCAGAGTAGCATCTCCCTCTGTTGGGAAAAAGTATTCCAATAACAGCCACAAATCACATAGCCGTTATCCAAAGCCTTCAGCCTGGCTATGAGAGCTGCTTCTCTGGCTACCTGGAAAGAATACTTCTATTGGAGAGAGGTGGCATGGCAGGTTATTTTAAAGTAAGATATATTGGTCAGTTGCAGCGCTCTTACTTCTTTAATTTCAGGGAGATGGGAGCAGGACCAGAGCGACCATGAGGCGAACTAAGCCACTGCCCCATGCAAAAGGAAGTCAGCATCAGATGATGGAGGGGACGGAAGCCAAGCAGCCTTGCAGTGCTGGAGATATATGGCAAGTGCTGCGGAGCTGTTTGAGACCTTTGCCATTGTTGCAGGTTCCAGAAAGGGGTGGCGGCAGTGGCAAAGAAGGCTGGAGAGGACAAGGGAGAGGTAGCAGGGGGTGCGAGGATGAGGTTCGCTTAGGGCAGCTCATATCCTTTCACTGGCCCTGGACGGGAGTGGCCCTCTCCCCTGCTACGATGATGGAGAGCCTTCAACAAAATGTTGCTTGGGGACCCCTCATTTGAACTTAACACCACTTTATCGAACAAACTGTCCATAGCATGTTGATGGATATGTAGTTAAACTACGTATAATTCTGAAGATAAAGTTGAGAAGCATAAGACCCAATTTGTTGGAAAAGGATACTTACAAAAGTATAGAAAGGACTGGGATGAAACCTTCTCTCCAGCAATCAGAACATTATTTAGTGTAGCAGCAGAAAAGGGTTGGCAAGGTATAGGTCTGGAATATCCATATAGCCCGCCTAATCTGACAAACTAAATAACGAACAGCTACCCAGACTTTAAGCTACAGAAAAAATAAACCATAAAAGGACAGGTATGAGCTAAGCAAGACCCAGGGTTGGTGCAAGGATAGGAGGTGCCCCTGGCACCCCCTACTCCTGCCCCCACCCTCAATGCCGCTGCTGCTGCCCCTCTCTATGACCTGCAGCATCAGCAGCGGAGGGAGCAGAAGCACAAACAGCACCGCGGGACCAGAGGTTTTGCTAAGCATGGCGGTGCTGTTTAAAATCATTGCTACCACTGCAGGTCCCAGGGAGGGGTGGCAGTAGTGGCAATGGACTGCCCTTGGACCATTAGCACTTTAGGCAACTGCCTAATTCAGCTAATGGTAGCACCAGCCCTGGCAGGACCCAGAGGGTAAAACAAAAAATAAGCAAGGTGCTCAGAGGAAAATTTTACAAGTAAGGCAGAGTCTAGTCTGTATTCAGATAGACTCTGTGACAGGTAACTGCTGAGGGATGATTGCAATGATAAACGCATTAAGCCAAGCCTTCAAGACAAAAGACCAGGAAACCATAATAAACCACATAGGAACATAGATAAGAGACAGAAGAGAATAGTTGCTATCTTCTTAGCCAAATATATAAAATAGAAAAAAATGAGAGATTGGTAGGAACCAAGATTAACAGACCTGTAGTATTACCCTACAATGTTGGAAAGGGGTGCTCGGTATGCTGTAACCTTAAAGCTTACTATACTCAAGACTGCAATCTACTGAAACACCACTAGGTGGCACTGTTCCATTATAAAGGTTCATGTAGTGTATGTTGGGTGTTTTCTGTTTAGTTCTGGTCTGATCATTTAGTGAGGACAACCTAGCTTCTCTTTTTCAAACTGCAACAAGATGAAAAGCTGTATTGTAACATGTATATATGGAAAGCATGCCTTCCCCTCATGGAACGAACTATCCCACTACCCCAACCGATGACACCATCCCTACTCATATACGCTACCGCCCATTCAATGAGCAGGAGATCATTGAGAGAGCACACCCCCTCCTTGAACCACCCGAACTCAACCTCGACGACATGATAACATTATGGAACAAGTGCCTCAATGCAAAAAGTGACGCCCCACCTACCAAAAAGAATTACAGCGGTAGAAAGAAAGCACCCTGGTATTCACCTGAACTTACAGCGTCCCTTCGACGGTTGCGTCAACTTGAAAAACGATGGCGCAGATCAAGAACAACTGAGAGCCTGGAGGCCTACAACGCCCACCTCGATGAGCATAGAACAGCAGTTTCCACAAGAATGAAACAACACCACTCAGAAGTATTACTGAGAGCCATAAACAAACCGCGAGAGCTTTTCAGTCTGGTCAAAAATTTAGCTCATGATCCTTCCCCTAACCAAACAAACCTACCTGCCCCTCAAGAATACGCGGACTATCTACGCTCAAAGTCGAGCCAACCCGTTACCCCTGTAAGCAATCACCAACCAGAAGAACCAACACTGCTATCTTCCTACTCCTCCCCTCCAAATGAGACAGTAGATGACCATTGCATTCTCACCTCCTTCTCCCCTCCAACAGCAAGGGAGATCCAAAATACCATCACATGCATAAACACCACTACGGCACCAAGTGACCCATGCCCGGCACACTGGGTAAAAGCGCTAAAATCAGACCTCAGCCCTTTCCTCTCCAAACTAATAGAAACATCTTTCACGTCTGGGACATTTCCACAGGACCTGAAACAAACCTCTATAAAACCGCTACTGAAGAACAAAAAGCTTGACCCTACAAAAATGGATTCATACAGGCCAATATCGAGCATTCCGCTCCTAGCTAAAATTATGGAAAAAAACAGTCCAACAGCAACTGACCCATCACATCGAAAACAATGCTCCCCTCGATTACTGTCAGCACGGATTCAGAGCGTCTCATGGAGTGGATACCCTACTTACTACGTTATTCAACACCCTTACCACCGGACTCGATAACATCAGACAGGGTTTCGCCCTCATCTTCCTGGACAACGCAGCCGCCTTCGACTCGGTTGACCACAAGATACTCCTATCTTGCCTTGCTGAGAAGGGCATCCGGGGCAATGCTCTAGCATGGTGCGCCTCATACCTGACTAACAGATGGCAACATGTCCGCTCCGGCCTCTCTTTATCAGACCCTTTCCAGCAAGAAAAAGGCGTCCCACAAGGGTCATCCCTCTCAGCCCTCTTATTCAATATCTACATGCAACCCATCTGCAGCCTCATCCGGTCATTCAACATAAACTGCCTAGTATATGCTGACGACGTCCTAATGTTCACCCCAATAGACATTGACCATCCAAATCTCGACCAGCTCTCTTCCTGCTTCAACACCGTCTCGGAATGGCTACACACTCAAATGCTCCGAATAAATCTAAAAAAGACAGACGTCCTATTCATCGGAAGAGACCAGTCATTCACCCCCCCTCCATCAATCAAGGTGGGCAATGCAGAAATCATCTCCAAGGCAACGATCAGATACCTAGGAGTAACACTGGTCCAGCGCCTGGACATGCATGCCCACATAGATAATACCGTCAGGACAATCTACCATAAAATACGAACGCTACGCCTCATGAAGGACACCCTAGAACCAAATGACTTCCGAACAGTCTTCCAGGCCATCATAATGCCCCACTTCGATTACGCCAACTCCATCCTACTTGGCCTCCCAAAGAACTCGATAAATCCCTTGCAGCTAGCTATGAACACCGCAGCGAGAACCCTCTATGGAGCAGCTCGAAAAGACCATATTACCCCTATTCTGAAGAGCCTACACTGGCTCCCCGTACAATACCGGATCACATTTAAGATCTTAACCATGACATTTAAAGCAGTTAATAGAATCACCTCAACCACCTTGTCAGACCTGATACAACCCACCCCAGACAACAGATTAAGAAGGACCATGTCCTACAATACCATCCTTCTCCCAAAAGCTATCACTAAATGCAACAAATCAACGAGAAAACGTGCCTTTGCCCTGTTTGCCCCCTCCAGCTGGAATTCTCTCCCAGCAGAAATCCGGACCATAAACAATCTCCTCCAATTCAGAAAGGCCCTCAAACACCACCTATTTCAACAGCACTTCTATAACTCTGACAACATCACCTAGACAGCATTACACGACACAACAGTCTCTCAACCCAGAGCCGCCGAACCAATCTCCAATGATAACTTTCAATTACATATAACCATCCCTTACAGGGCTGGTATTACAAATCAATCTATGATGCAACCCTCTTTATGTACATAGTGTATAAAGTTCACCTGTTATCCAAGTTAGAATTCCCTGTTACATGTAAGTTCAATGTCTGAATGTTCCACATTGTACAAACCTGTTCATTGTAAACCGCACTGATGCCGAATAGTGCGATATAGAAAAACTAAAAATAAATAAATAAATAAAAGTCTTGTTTCAGTTTCTTGCTATGATCAGATGCCTAGGAGTAACACTGGACCAGCGTCTTCAGTATATTAGCTCATTTAGGAACCCATTTTCCCAATTTTCTTGTGTTTGCTGTGAACTTGTATGTTTTCCATTGCCCTGAATCTCTCATTTGTTTTAAAATATCTGATGCTGACAATTGTTTCATTAAGGGGATTGTTTTAGAAGCCGTATTCATGGTTTGCACATCTGAAAAATGGCCATTTGGATATGCCAGTCACATAGATGTCCTACGAGCCATTTTGGAATGCTGCAAATCTACACATGACTGGTGCGATCATGTCGCACGGGGTCATGCTGGAGGAATAGCCAGGACGGTACGTGTGCATCCAAACTTAAAACAGCATTGCATGTCTCAGTTTGCTGGTGGAAATACCCATATCTATACCCGCTCCAAGGTCTGGGCCGGCCCGTCCATTGAGCGAGAATGTTTTTTGCACAGGGCCCCGCGTTTCAGGGGGCCCCGCGCAAAAAACATTCTTTTCGAAAAGTAAAATTGAAAAAAAAAAAAAAAAAACCTGTCTGCTGCCGCGGTCGGGGCCGCCGCGGCAGAATCGAGCGTGCCGCGGGGCCCCCCTGTGCACGGCAAAGCCTGCCCTCCCCTGTAGCAGCTCTCTCTTTGGAGCTGAAGTCAGACGCGCCGGCTTGCAGAGCGCGAGGGAGGAGTTTCTCCCTCGCTGCTCTGTTAAGCCCGCGGGGGCTGATGGTAAGTTCCCATCAGCCCCCGCGGGCTTAACAGAGCAGCGAGGGAGAAACTCTTCTCTCGCGCTCTGCTCTGCAAGCCGGCGCGTCTGACTTCAGCTCCAAAGAGAGAGCTGCTACCGGGTAGGGCCGGCACTGCCGTCCCCCGGGGGCCCCCGCGGCACGCTCGATTCTGCCGCGGCGGCCCCGACCGCGGCAGCAGACAGGTTTTCTTTTTATTTAATTTTCCCTGGGCTGGGCTGGGGGGGGAGTTGTTAGGACTGCTAATGGGCTGGGCTGGGCTGGGCTGGGCTGGGCTGGGGGGGGGTTGTTAGGACTGCTAATGGGCTGGGCTGGGCTGGGCTGGGCTGGGCTGGGGGGGGGGGGGGTTGTTAGGACTGCTAATGGTATGGGCTGGGCTGGGGGGGGGTTGTTAGGACTGCTAATGGGCTGGGCTGGGCTGGGGGGGGTTGTTAGGACTGCTATTGGGCTGGGCTGGGTTGTTAGGACTGATAATGGGCTGGGGGGGTTGTTAGGACTGCTAATGGGCTGGGCTGGGCTGGGCTGGGGGGGTTGTTAGGACTGCTAATGGGCTGGGGGGTTGTTAGGACTGCTAATGGAATGGGCTGGGCTGGGGGGGTTGTTAGGACTGCTGCTGGGCTGGGGGGGGGGTTGTTAGGACTGCTAATGGGCTGGGGGGGTTGTTAGGACTGCTGCTGGGCTGGGCTGGGCTGGGGGTTGTTAGGACTGCTAATGGGCTGAGCTGGGGGGGGGTGTTAGGACTGCTAATGGGCTGGGCTGGGCTGGGCTGGGCGGGGGGGGGGTTGTTAGGACTGCTGGGGGTGGGGGTGGGTCGTTAGGACCGCTAATGGGCTGGGGGGGGTTGTTAGGACCGCTAATGGGATGGGGGGGGGTTGTTAGGACAGCTAATGGGCTGGGGGGGTTGTTAGGACTGCTAATGGGCTGGGGTGGGGGTTGTTAGGACAGCTAATGGGCTGGGGCTGGGGCTGGGGGTGGGTTAGGACTGCTAATGGGCTGGGGGGGTGTTAGGACTGCTAATGGGCTGGGGGGTGGGGGTGGGTTAGGACTGCTAATGGGCTGGGGGGTGGGGTTAGGACTTGAGGTGGGCTGATCGGGGGGGGGGTTAGGACTGGCAATGGGCTGATGGGGTTAAGACTGGAAGTGGGCTGATGGGGGGGTTAGGACTGGTAATGGGTTATAGGTGGGGCTTAAACTGAAAATGGGGTGATGGGGGGGTTAGGACTGGAAGTGGGTTGATGGGGGGCTAGGACTGGTAATGGGTTGGGTGGTTGCTATGACTGGAAATGGGCTGAGTGGAAGGGGAGGCTTGAACTGCAAATAGCTGATGGGGAGGGAGCTTGGAATGGAAATGGGCTGTGAGGGAAGGGAGCTAGGACTAAAAATGGGCTGATGGAGCAGCTAGGATAGGACTGGAAATGGGCTGTTGGGGGGAGCTAAGATTGGAAATGGGCTGTGTGGTGGGGGCTTGAATTGAAATGGACTCATGGAGGGGCTAGAACTGAAAGTAGGCTCATGGGGGGGGGGCTTGGACTGGAATTGGACTGAGTGGAGGGGAGCTATGATTTGACATGGGCTGATGATGGGGCTAGGAAATGACTAGAAATGGGCTGATGGGGGGCTAGGATTGGAAATGAGCTGATGAAGGGACTCAGACTGAAAATGGATGGGGGAGCTAGGACTGGAAATGGATTGATGGTGGGCTAGGACTGGAAATGGGCTGATGCAGGGACTAGAAGGGAATGGATGCTGGGTGAGACTGGAACTAGAAGGGAGCTGATGTTGGGGGAGGATTAGAATGGGATGGGGCTGGGAGAGTAAAATGGAGAGGGGAAAAATATTTTGTGTGGGAGGGATGAAAAATCTACAATTGGCCTGGTATTGGGAGAGTAAGTGGGGATTGAGGATGGAGGGGTAAAATTTGTGTGGATGAAATAGGAATGAGGAAAGAGCAAAAGGAGAAAGATTAGTATGTTAAAGCAGATGTAGAGAGAGAGAATGGAAAAAAAAACTAGAAGAGAGAAGAAAGAACAAATGGACAGCAGACGATGGACAGTTAGCAGAAAACATGAAGAAACCAGAAGAAAGTGGCTGGAGCAATTGCAACTGAAAAAAAAATGCACAAAAGGTAGAAATATCTCTTTATTTTGAATTTATTAACTGGAATATGAAACCTCTAGGAAATGTGCATCATTAACATCTGTGCTTTGTTTGGTACAAGAGGAAATTAATTTATAGTTTTATTTCTACAGTGTTGTTGTACTTCCAAGTTTGGCTTTTGGGGTTCCCAGTTTAATTATTGCCTTCCTGTTTCTAAATTGTGATTCCTTGTTTGGTGATGGTCTATGTTCTGCATGTGTAACTGAGCTGATGTATTCTGTTTATGTAATTCCTATTTGACATTGCCACTTGTTCTCTTTCCCCAGTATTCTCTGAAATGTATTGGTTTAATATTTGCAGTGTTGCCTTTTGATAGGTAGGGTATGGTGCTTTGTGAGTCCTGGTAATGCTGTCAGGATACGGCGGGTTTGCTATGGGTTCTAAATGGGCAGCGTTTGTAGTAGTTCCTAATGTGCCTGGCGGTTGGCACTGGATTATAGTAATGTAGAAATCTTTTAGTCTTTCTTTATCCATACACTCATTAAGAGACATGTTTACTAAAAGTTAGTGTATGGTAACATTATGCAAATATTTATGCAAATAAGGCCCATTATGCAAATGAGGCCCCGCACTGAGTCTCCGCACATGGCCCCGCACCCCCCTTGGGCCGCCCCTGTCCAAGGTACGACTAGTAACCTGAAAAGAGCTTGTTTCAGCAAACCGAGAACTGTAAGGAGAAAAGGAGAATGCCCCCTCAAGCCCCCGATAGTTTTTGCTCCTTCCAAAAAATGTGCCAGTAAGTCGAAAGGCATTCGTCCTAGTTCCTGCGCCTCTGATGCAGGACTGTACCAAGCTGGAAATGTGCCCTGTGCGACTTGCAATCCCAGTGCCACACCAACACCATTCTCTGCACAGAAACTTGCTCTTGTTGGGTTTCCTGGAAGCCCAGTGATGAAACTGGTGCCCTTACCTTCAGTACTTGTTCCCCATGTGCCCGCGCCGCTTGCACGGCTCTTGGTACGGCCCTGCGTGTATGCGATGAGATACATCGGCACATTCTGAGAAAGGGTCATGGGCATGTTTAGGTTACTGGAATGGCAGACGTCCATATCTGACACATGCAGATTCCTAAATTGGGCAGAAACCTGCACGTGACTGACCCATTACTCTGCACATCCCCGTTTTCACTTTCTTTTCTGCAGACACGTGTAGCTTTCAGGGTAGAGATGGGCCAATTTTACATAGCACACCTTCTCTTTTATCCCTCCCATTGAATTTCAGACATTTTGACTTGGATTGGCCAGATTTCATCTAAAAAGCTTTACTAAATTTACCTGTAAATGTTTTTGATATTTTGCCTTGTATTTATGTCATCTTTTATATCTATTGTAATGACATTAGGAGGGTGTGTTGTTTTGTGGTTGTATAATGCACACCATCCTCTCTCTAGTGAGAGTGGGGAATAGATGGGGCTGCATTGGGGATTGTTTAAATTATGTTACATGTGCTATATACTGTGCTGTATAGATGTATTTTACCTTATATGTAAAACGCTTTGGGCTCCCTTGTGGAAGAATAAAGCAGAACATAAGCCATAAAATCAAATAGAATAGAATCTTTAAGTTCACCCCTTTTTACCCATTCCTAGGTCAGGTTTGATCCGTGTTGAAGTAACTCTTTGTACTTCCTGCTATATTTGTATATTTGCCATTTGCTTTCCTTGTTTGCTGATCCAACTCTTTGAACAGTTTTATTTTCCTCTTTGGCAAAGTCTGTTGCTTCTTTCATAAGAGTATAAGAATTTAAGAAGTGCCAAGGTCAATCTAGGTCACTTGGATGTACCAGTCAGATCCCAAACAGGAGCTCCCATTTCATGGTGCTCACCTAAGGCTATCTGGCTAAATCATGGCTAATGGGCCTGTTTTCAGAAAGTTTCCAAACAGCTAAATAGCCTTGATTATACTTTCTGGCAGCAAATTCCATAGTTTAATTATGCAAGGATTGAAAAATATCTTTCTAGAATTTGTTTTAGATCTGTTATTAGTAGTTTCATGGTGCATTCCTAGTCTTACTACTACTGGAAAAAATAAATAAGCGGTAACTATAAATTTCTTCCATATCAGTCATGATTTTATAAACCTCTACCAGGTCTCCTCTCATTTTTCTCTTCTCCTAGCTAAAGAGCCCTGAATCTGTTAAGCTTTTCTTCTCTCTGCAACCTTTTCTAGTTCTGCCATATCTTTGTTGTGATGGGCGACCAGAATGGCAGACATTATGCAAGGTAAGCCAGGCCATAAATCGATGTGGAGCATTATAATATTCTATTTTGTTCTCTAGTCCTTCTTGAATAATTCCTAGTGTTCTCTTAAGCTTTTAGCCTTTGCTGCACACTGCGCTGATAGTTCAAAGTATTTTGCACAGCAACTCCAAGTTCTGTTTGCTGAGTGATAATTCCAGTATGGAAATCAACTCCACAGTTTGGGGTTTTTTTTTTCTGTGGGGCAGTATCTCCAAACGGGCTAATTTTGTGCATACCATGACAGTAATGAACCTCACCCCTAAGCAAGTGTATGTGGAGTATGATTAGGGCTTCTGATTCCAGGGGGTTATATAATTACAGGTACAGTTTAATTTATTTGATATACCACCTATGGCAAAAGAGCATCTAGGCGGTCAACAATAATAAAAATCGGTAATTAAATAACAGGGGGACTCTAACAGAAGAAAACAAAAAGAGACTGCAGGCTAGGAAAAGAGGAAGAAGGCCTATGTTACAAAGTTATGAATGCATTGCTATGCAAAAGACATGAAAGGGGAGGAGAGGGACAATGAAAATAGGCAAGGACAATCCAGAGACTGATGTGATTCCTGCAATGGCCAGCCAAGGTGCAAAAACAGATGGGCCAAGTAGGAGCAAGAGGTCAGAGGGAAGCCGCCGAAGGAAAAGCTTGAATAAAGAACTGGGCTATCTGCACCTAGGTCCCATGTTATTCAAAGGGACCTAGGAGCTGATAGCCTGGGTTAACCAACAACATGGTTTAGTAGACATACCCCTAGGTGTTTATCGTTTAGAAGTTTAGGGATTTATTTTTGAGGCAATTAGGTGCTTTCTCAGGGTCAGAAAAATAGGGGTTTATTGGTGAATTTGTGGTGCGAAAAATAATTTCAGTGGCTTTTTAGATGGATTCCATTTAATGAAACAAAACACAATTTTCCAATACCAGCCCTTTCTCCCAGCCCCAGTATCACCCCCTTTCTCCAAACCCCAGCAAAAGCATTAGTGCCCCCTTCAAGCCTCAACAACATCAGCACCTGCCTTCTCAATGCTCCCAGCAACAAAATCAGTGTCCCCTTTCTCCAAGCCCCAGAAAAAGTACCAGTGCCCCCCTTCTCCAAGCCCCGGTGACATCATCAGCACCCCCTTCTCTATGCCTCAGCAAAAATATCAACACCCATTTCTCCAAGCCCCAACAACAGCATCAATGCCACCTTCTCCAAGCCCCAGTAACAGCCCCCCCAGCCTCCTGCATCAACAATTATCCCTTCCCGAGCTCCCTGCATCAGCAAGTCTCCACCTCCCTCTTCCCAGCCAACTACATCAGCTAGAACCACCCCACTCTTGCATCAGTCCTCTCCCCTCCTTGCACACAGAGGGGGGAGCTTGTGTTTTTGCTCCCACTGCTCTCTGCTGCTTCTCTCTGCAGCCATGCTGGAAAGGGGTTTGAGACGCGGGACTAGGAAAAGGTTTGAGACCCGGGAATAAGAAATCTGTTCCTGGATTTCAAACCATTTTCAACGGTAGAGAGAAGCAGCAAAGCACAATCTCCCCCCACAGCCAACAGACTCTGCCTGCGGCTTCAGCTCTGATGATGTCACCCAGCTGCAATGGTAGCTACCAGGTGATATCATCAGAGTGCTGAGGAAGGGGCTATATTTTGGGGGGTTTCAGTTATAACCGAAACCCCCAAATTCTCCTTCAGGGATGCTTTATCTGTGTTTTTCTGTCATAGCCGAAAATCAGAAGCCTTAAATATGATCTTAATTATTCTAATTTATTGTTAACGCTCACCATAGTAATTGCATTATGCCAAAGAGAGCTTCCTTCTGGAGTTCATAGGATGGAACTTGTACAGGCAACGTATCAAGCTATGGGAAATAAGATCCCTGATGTTGAAGCTTTGGTGGGAGTGGCCGACTTGGATTTAGTGGCAGTTACAGAAACATGGTTCACAGAAAACCATGACTGGGATGTAACTACACCTGGCTATACTCTATTCAGAAAGGACAGGGTAGGAAGAAGGAGAGAAGGAGTGGCACTATATGTAAAAAAAATACTATTAAAGCTTTGGAATTACAGAACTTAAAAGGGAGAGAGGAGGCATTATTATGGGTTAAACTAGAAAGAGGGAAAGAGAAATCTATTTGCATTGGTGTGATATACAGATCTCCCTCACAAGAGGAAGAGGTGGACAGAGAGTTAATTGAAGACATACGCAGCATTGCTAGGAAAGGGGAAGTGCTACTGATAGGAGATTTCAATATGCCAGATGTTTATTGGCACATTCCTGCTGCAGTAAGAAGTAAGAAGATCCTGTATTCTCTACAGGGAGAACTATTCAGGCAATTGGTAACAGACCCCACACGTGAAGGGGCCATACTGGACTTGGTGCTTACCAATGGTGAAAGTGTTTCTGATGTTATAGTGGGAGATCATTTTGCATCCAGTGATCACCAGATGGTGTGGTTCAGTATTAGGACTACGGCTGTTAGAATCCATTCAAAGGTGAGGGTCTCAGACTTTAGGAAGACTAACTTTGCCAAGATGGGTCAATACCTCAGGGAGTCGTTAGCGGGATGGGAACAGCTGGGGGATGTAGAAAAACAGTGGGCAAAACTGAAAGGGGATATTTTAAGGGCAACCAACCTTTTTGCTAAAATGGTAAATAAAGGTAAAAGGAAAAGGAGACTGCTATGGCTTTCGAAAGAAGTAGCTGAAAAGGTGAAGAAAAAGAGGGAGGCCTTCATGAAATAAAGAGATCACAGAGAGAGGAAGACAGGCATCTATCTTTGGAAAAACTTAGAGAAGCTAGCAGCATAGTCAGGAAAGAAAAGATTCAAAAAGAGGAGGAAATAGCCAATGCAATAAAATGGGAGGATAAGACATTTTTCAGATATGTTAGTGAGAAGAGGAAGGGCAAAAGTGGTATTGTCAGACTCAAGGGTGAAGGGGAGGAATATGTAGAAGCTGATGAGGATAAAGTGGAATTGCTTAACAAATATTTCTGTTCTGTGTTCACAGATGAAGAACCAGGAGAAGGACCTCAGAAAACACCCATAAACAGGAACAGAAACAAGGGACAACCTGAACAATTTTCAGAAGACTGTGTTTGTGAGAAACTAGCTCAACTTAAAGTAGACAAAGTGATGGGACCAGATGGGATACACCCTAGAATACTGAGGGAACTTGGGGACGTTCTAGCAGCTCCACTGACTGACCTTTTCAATGCCTCGTTGGAGTCGGGAGTGGTGCCAAAGGACTGGAGAGAGGCTCATGTGGTGCCTTTACACAAAAGCGGAAGTAAGGATGTGGTTCAAAAATACAGGCCAGTTAGTTTAACTTTGGTGGTGAGTAAATTATTGGAAACGCTGCTGAAAGAGAAAATAGTGAGGTTTCTGGAGTCCAGCGGATTACAGGATCCGAAGCAGCATGGATTCACTAGAGGCAGGTCTTGTCAGACAAATCTGATTGATTTCTTTGACTGGGAGTTGGACCAAGGGAAAGCCCTAGATGTGGTGTATTTAGATTTCAGTAAAGCCTTTGACACCGTCCCTCACAGGTGACTTATAAACAAACTGAACACCCTAGGGATGGACCCTAAAGTTACTGCTTGGGTTAGAAATTGGTTGGGTGGGAGGTGACAAAGAGTACAGGTAAATGGAGCTCACTCTGAGGAGAAGGATGTTACCAGTGGTGTGCCCCAGGGATTTGTCCTTGGTCCGATTCTTTTTAACATCTTTGTTAGTGATATAGCGGAAGGGCTGTCAGGTAAGGTTTGCCTCGTTGTGGATGATACCAAAATCTGCAATAGAGTAGACACCCAGGAAGGTGTAGATAACATGAGGAGGGATCTAGCTAAGCTTGAAGAATGGTCTAGAATTTGGCAGCTGGGATTTAATGTTAAAAATGTAAGGTCATGCATTTGGGCTGCAGCAATCCAAGGGAGCAATATAGTATAATAGGGGTTATAGGGGGTAAATACATTTGTCCGCTAAAGAAGAGCGGGACCTAGGCGTGGTTGTGTCTGATGATCTTAAAGTAGCTAAACAGGTAGAAAAGGCGACGGCAAAAGCTAGAAGGATGCTTGAGTACATACGGAGAGGAATGGCAAGCAGAAAAAAGGAGGTGATAGTGCCTCTGTATAAGTCTTTGGTGCGACCTCGTTTGGAGTATAGTGTGCAATTCTGGAGACCGCACCTTCAAAAGGATATAAACAGGATAGAGTCAGTACAGAGGGTGGCTACTAAAATGGTTAGTGGTCTTCATTATAAAGCATATGAGGACAGACTTAAGGATCTTAATATGTACACCTTAGAGGAAAGGCAAGATAGACCTGATATGATTGAGATGTTTAAATACCTCGATGGCATAAATGTTCAGGGGGAGAGCCTCTTTCAATCAAAAGCAAGTTCTGCTACGAGGGGACATGGGATGAGGGTGAAGGGGGATAGATTCAGGAGTGATATGCGGAAATATTTCTTTACGGAAAGAGTGGTGGATCCATGGAATAGTCTCCCAGTGGAGGTGGTAGAGATGAGGACAGTAACTGAATTTAAAAAAGCATGGGACAGACACAGAGGATCTCTAAAGGAAAAAGAAGGGACTGTTGTAGCTGTTGA
This sequence comes from Ichthyophis bannanicus, assembly GCA_033557465.1. Classification (NCBI taxonomy): domain Eukaryota; kingdom Metazoa; phylum Chordata; class Amphibia; order Gymnophiona; family Ichthyophiidae; genus Ichthyophis; species Ichthyophis bannanicus. The sequence goes on from CM066032.1 coordinate 721,056,752, forward strand.
TATGGAAGGACAGACTAGATAGGCCATGTGGTCTTTTTCTGTCGTCATATTTCTATGTTTCTATGCTTGGAAGTTGCTTTTCAGTCAAACCTGTGGCTCTAAATACAGTGAGAAATATTTTTTGCCACGTGCATCGCTTTGTATTTGTCTACAGTACATTTCATCTACCATTTAGATACCTAGTTTCTCACTTGGAATGTGACTTGTAGTTCCTCACGCTCAGCTTCTATGTTGACCACTTTAATAATTTTGTGTCATCTGCAAATCTGATCACCTTGCTCTTTGCTCCCTTTTCCGGATCATTAATGAATATGTTAAATAAAACTGGTCCCAGCACAGGTCTCAGGTCAGGGATGACCTAAGCACAAGGCCAACTAGGCGGACGCCTAGGGTGGCAGCTTCTAGGGGGAGGCCAGCAAAGAGCAGAAACTTCAAAGCTAAAATACATTCTGACATCCAGGGGGGTATAAGGCTTAAGATTTGCCTAGGACACCAATGCCTTCAACCAACTCTGGGGCCGGCCCTGTCTCTGAGACACTCCACTATTTACTCCTTAATGTAGAAATCTGACCATTAAATCCTGCTCTGTTGCCTATCTTTAAACAGTTTCCAGGCCACAATAGGACATTGCCTCCTATCCAATGGAGTTTTACGGGCTGATATTCAGCCCGTGGTGGTCAAGTTTCTTTAACCGCTGATCACCACGGGCAAATTATATAGTACATTCAGTGGGAGTATCTGGATAACAGCTACTGCTGAATAACCAGTGTTTGCAGCCAGCAGTGGCCCTATCTGGAGAGCAGTGATATTCAGTCACTGTCCGGATAGGCCTTTGCAAATAAAGTTAGGATTTCCTTTCTGCAGTCCTAACTTTATCTGCAAAAACTTATCCAGATAGCAACTGAATAGTTCCTGAATCTGGATAATCTCTATCTCCTTCCCAGCTCTTCCCACAGACTGCCCCGGCACTATCTGGATAGTGCTGCGGTGGTCAGAGGAAATATTAAGTGGCACTATCTAGATAGTGGGCTGAATATTGCTCTCACTGAGGTTTATCTAGTTAGCAGGTGCTAACTAGATGAACCCTTTTGTATATCTGACCCTTATTTTCCTCAGGAGTCTCTCATGAACGACTTTATCAATTATCATTTGAAAATCCAGTTATACTATATCATCTGGCTGTCTTCCATCCACATGCTTATATACACCTTCAAACAATTGTAGGCATGACATTGCTTTGTTAAATCCATGTTAGGTCTTCTGCATTAACCTATGTCTATCCAGATGTTCAGTGATTTTGTTCCACCATTTCACTTGGCACCAAGATAAGTCTCATTAGTCTGCAATTTCCTGGATAACACCTGGTGCCCTTTATAAAAATTAGCATTGTATTTGCTACCCTCCAAGCTTCGGGCATGGTGCCAGATTTTACTGGTAGATTATAGATTACTGGTAACAAGTCTGAAATTTCATATTTGAATTCTTTCAGAATTCTAATGTGAATACCATCTGGTTCTGGTGATTTGATTTGATATGACTGATTTGATATTCTGCCATTTACAACAAACATCGAACCATATTTGCTCTAAAAAATCTTCAGTTTTTACTGTGATTTGTTTCAGTTCCTCGGAATCATTGCCTTCAAAGAATGGTTCTGATGTGCCTATTTTGATAGCTTCTTTAGTAACAGAAACATAGAAACATGCCGGCAGAAAAAGAAATATTTCCTGAGTCTATCTCCGTTCACTTTAATCCTATGCCCTCTCGTTGCAGCAGAGCTTTCTTTCAATTAAAATAGGTTTTCCTCCTTTGCATTTATGCAACGGAGGTATTTAAATATCTCTATCATATCTCCCCTCCCTTGCCTTTCAAAGTATATATATTGAGATCTTTAAGTCTATCCATATATGCCCTATGATGAAGCTAACGGACCATTTTGGTAGCCACCCTCTACACCAACTCCCTCCTGTTTATATCCTGTTGAAGGTGTGCTCTCCAAGATTTGCACACAAGACAGTGCCTCTTTAGTAAAGACAGAAGCAAAGAATTTATTTAGGTTTTCTGCTATTTTGTTGTCCTCTGTAAGAAAACTCTTTTAATCCCTGATCATGTAGTGTTCCAGCTGATTACTTTGTGTATTTCTTGTTTCTGATATACTTGGAAAAAATTGTATTACTAGTTTTTACCTCTTTGGCAAGTTTCCTTTAAAATTCTCTCTTGGCCCGTCTTATTACAGCTTTATATCTAGCTTGCAACGGTTTCTATTCTTTTATATTTTCCTCATTTGGAATTGCTTTCCATTTTTTAAAACATGCCTTTGACTGAGTGTTGATGGGATCCAAGATGGCACTGTGAGGGTGCGAGTCGGAGGAATCACCAGTTTGTGCTCCATTGTTGTTTGTGGTTGGAGGCATCCTCTGCCCATTGAGCTATGGGTAAGAGGAAGGGGAAGGGGAAGCTTACCCCCTCGGAAAGCTCTGCTTCAGCAGACAACGCTGGAGGCATTTGTTATTGCCTCTGTTTCCCCGATACCAGCTTCTCTGTGTCTGTCAGGGGGGGGGGGGTAGAATAAACCGGGCTGCAGTAAAGGGCTTTGCTCAGCCCCATTGCACATACACCGCCTCCTAACCCCGGAGGTGCTTCTGTTGCTGGTGCTCTGGGGCCTGCACAGAGCGAAGTGTCTGATGTGCTGCCTCAGTTGGGAGGAGCTCCAGTTGCAGCTTTGTCTCCCCTGGTGAATGGGGCTAGAGAGGGAGTGATGGTGGCCCCTCAGAGGTGCAGAGGCCAAAGGCGGTGACTCTGAAGTCACTGTGGAATGTGATACAAGGCTTTAACTCCTCTCTTCAATCATTGTCTAGTCACTTGGTGGGTGATTTCACTGTTGTGTCACAGGCTGTGGTGGAACACTCTAAGACATTGGAGTCCTATGCTGGAAAAATGGACTTTTTCTTGAGTCAAAGATGACTGCTGTGCAGCCTGTAGGTGACACTTTGGTGAAGGACAGCGCTACCTCTTTTAGGCATATGGAGCACCTTGAAAACCAAGTTAGATGTAACAATCTACACTTGCTGAACTTTCCCAAATCTCCACTTATATTGCCAATGAAATGGTGATGAAATATCTGACCGAGACTCTTGGGATGGACCCTGGGAACCTCCCTCCGTTCATGGGGGCCCAATACCTATCCCCAGGTGGTAGACCTCCACTTGAGGGGCAGGGAGCCTCTGTCAGGGATCGAGTTTTTGGTGTCCTCCCTAGAGGTTATGACCTAGAGGTGCATCCTTATTCTTACATTTGCCTTGGAGGTTGACCGCAACCTGGTGTTTAAATTGTATTTCGTTCTATGAACAAGTTATTTTTTGGCTCGCCCATATGCATGTTTCCTAATTTCTCGAGATGCACACAGAAGTGACGCCAGGGGTTCCTGGCCCTGCACCCAAGGGCTTTGGCTTGAAACTTGTGCTTCAGTTTCCCTGTATTTGTATTGTGGTTCTTGAGGATAGAACGTATACTTTTTTGAACAAAATATGCTTGTTGATTTTTTTTCTGTTAGGGAGGGAACAACTGTCCTTGAATAAACTCCTCAGGTGCCACTATAGAGATTCTTAGGGAAGGTAGTAGTATGAGAGGGCGCTCTCAGGTTTTCTTTTTTCTTTACAATTTTGTTCTAATGCATTTTCCTGTTCTTGGGCCCTATTTTTCCTTGAATTGTGGGCTAATATTATATTGCATTTGAAATTTGGAAGACAAATTCATGGCCAACGGACTGGAAAAGATCTGTGTTTATATCAATACTGAAGAAAGATGATCCGACTGACTGTGGAAATTATCACACAATCGCTCTGATCCCACATGCCAGCAAGATTCTACTCAGATCATTCAGCAGAGACTACAACCATAACTGGAACAAGAAACTGCCTGAAGTGCAAGCAGGGTTCAGGAAAAGGCGAGGAATGAGAGACATCATCGCGGATGTGAGATGGATCCTTGAAAAGTCAAAAGAATACCAAAAGGATATTCTTATGTGTTTTATTGACTACAGCAAGGCTTATGTGTTTTATTGACTACAGCAAGACTGTGTAAACCATGAAAAAACTCTGGGCCACATTAAGAAATATGGGTATACCAGAACCTAATAGTTCTCTTGCACAACCTTCACATTGATCAAGAAGCAATAGTTCAAACGGAACTAGGACAAATATAATGGTTTAAAATCAGCAAAGATGTATGACAAGGCTGTATTCTGTCCCCCTACCTCTTTAATTTATATGCAGAACAAACCATCAGAGAAGCAGGACTGTATGAAGACAACTGAGATGTAAAGACTGGTGGAAGACTCATCAACAACTTTCGCTATGCTGATGATACCACATTACTGGCTGAAAGTGAAGACAATCTGAAACATTTGCTTCTCAAGATAAAGGAACATAGTTTTAAAATGGGCCTGCACCTTAATGTTAAGAAGACAACGATCCTGACAACTGGAAAAATCAATAAATTCATCATTGTTGGAGAATAAATTGAAATAGTTGACAACTTTAACCTACTGGATCAACAATCAATAAAGAAAGGACAAGCAGTCAAGAAATCCGATGATGCATTGCTCTTGACAGAATAGCTATGAAGGACCTAGACAAGATTCTCAAGAGCAGAGATGTCACTTTTCATACAAACATCTAACTTGTCCAAGCCATGGTATATTCAATAACGTCATATGGATGCGAAAGTTGGACAGTGAAAAAGATCAACAGGAAGAAAACTGATCCCTTTGAATTATGGTGCTGGCAACGAATACTGTGTATATTAAGGACTGCCCGAGATCAAACCTAAGCTTTTCTTAGAAACTCAGATGACAAGACTTCGACTTTCATACTTTGGACACATCATGCGAAGAGAGAGAGAAAGACATAATGCTTGGCAAAGTAGAAGATCATCACAAAAGAGGAAGGCCGGCAATGAGATGGATTGATACAATAACAGCAGCTCTGGGTGCCACTCTATCAACAATGAGCCGCCTGACTGATGACCAAACATAGTTTAGGTCAAACTATCTGAGGGTCACCAAGAGTCGACACCGACTCGACAGCATTTAACAACAACAACATTATATTGCATATTTGTATTTTTGTTTATGATTGACTATGTGTTGATTATTATTCACTTGTCTTTTGGAAGTGTAATTGAAAATGCATAAATAAAAAAGTTAAAAAACAAAACAAAAACATACCTTTGGCTTTAATATTCTTTTTTTACCTCACTATTGAACGATCATGGAAGTCATTTGGTTTGCTTTCAACCTTTTTTAATGCATGGAATGTATTGTCTTTGGCTTCCATGGTAATATTTTTTAACAATGTCAGTGTATCATGCCAGCTGCTCACCCACTGAAACTTTACTACCCTAGCCTGCTCTGATGAAACAATATCAGCATAATTCAAATCTCCCATTATTTTGTTTTACCAAGCTTATTAGCTTTTCTAATCTCTGTTAGCATTTTATCTCTGCTTCCTCATCCTGGTCAGGTGTATAATAGATACTCCCACTGCTATATTTTTCCCTTTCTCATATGGAATTTCAATACACATAAAGTTTGTGCAATTAATATTAATATTAATCTCACTAAGACTGTTGCAATCTGGTTCTCTTACGGTGCTCCCCCTCCTTCACTCGCCCCTTCCTTTTCTGGTACTTCCGTTCCCTTAGTCACCACCTTCCGTTATCTCGGGGTTCATTTCGATCCTGAACTCTCATTTCAGGATCACATCTCACACATCTCCAAAACGTCCTTCTTTTTTCTTCGACAAATCTGAGCCATTCGTCCTTTCCTCTCCTCTGCAGCTCTCACCACCCTATCTCTGTCTCTAATCATGTCACGCGTCGATTTCTCAAACTCTGTTCTTCTCGGTCTCCCTAAAACTCAATTATCTCGGCTCCAAAGAATCCAAAGCACTGCAGCCCGTCTCATCACACACGCCACCCTCCGTCACCATGTAACTCCACTACTTTTCCGCCTCCACTGGTTACCCATCTCAGTCCGCTCCCAATACAAACTACTTACCCTGGTCCACAAAGTTCTCTACACCAGCACCCCTCAGTATTTAGCAGACCTCATTCACTTGCACTCTCCCAGGTACACCCCACGTTCCTTCCACCTTAACCGCCTCACCTTCCTTCCCCTTCATCTGCCCACCTACAATCCACTCGCTCCTCTGCCTTTTTCTTCGCCGGCCCTGCTCTTTGGAACTGCTCTCCCCTCCTCCTTGCGTTTAGAAACCAACCACACCACTTTCAAGCAAAACCTGAAGACCCACCTGTTTTCCCTGGCGTTTGACCTTCCCTCCCCTTTCGTCTGATCTCTCTCGCTCTTCCCATTGTCTCTACCCTGGAGTATATGTTCTACTGTCTCGTCTTACCCCTCCTCTCCCTCTTTCTTTTCTGTCGAAGAATTGTAATTTCTTTTCCTATTTCTTTTGGCCTTGGCCTTGATTTTCCTTTGTTTTTTGAAAATTGTACACCGCCTTGATTCCAGTAGAAGGCGGTTCTATCAAATGTAATAAACATAAACATAAACATAATTTGATTCCTTCAATGTCCCATTGGCTGTCCTCATTCCATCAAGTGTATAAGACGTCACACATTCTAATTCTCCAGTCTTATTTCTTAGATTTCTGGCATTTGTGCACAGATAATTACATCTATGGTGCTTTTCTTCTGTTAAAAGCTTGCTTTTATTATTTACAGTTTATTTGGGGAATATAAGAGCATTTATATTGCCTGTTTATCAGCTGAAATCCCTAAACTACCTCAGCTTAACAATATGTTTCCTAGCAGGATAGTCTATATTCCTTGATCTAACAGTATCCTAGGGTATGGCAAGAGAGGCAGTCACCCATGAGACAAAGTCAGGGCTGAATTTGAACTGTGGGTACCCATGGGGAACCTAGTGGAAGGAGGAGGTTCTTTCGTCTGTCCCCCCACCATTGACTCTATTCACATCCTCCCCTGTTCTAACAGTTACTGTCATCTGCAAGAAAATTTAGCTCAGGTTATGCCAGTCATTGTGCACTGAGAGCCTCTGAGTCACCCAGCCCACCCCTCACGAGGTTTCCTTTGGAGGAATGGAGCTGGGCGCTACAAGGCCTGTCGGTGCATGTGGGTTGGCAGGCTCCAGTTGGAATTTTCTTTGTAGCAGTGCCAACCAGTCTTGTTCTATAGGAGGAGCACTACAGCAGCAGGCCAGGACTGAGGAACAGCGGCAGAGGCAACACTCCACTACGTGCTGTATTAAAATTTGGCGCTAGAGTCAGTTGCCTATGTTGTCCAAAAGCCCTTTAGGGGTGGATAAATGAGTGAAATGCAAATGCGAGCCAGTAGAAGATGAAAAAGCAGGAAAAGCACTGCTCTTTAGGCCATCTGGGTGCAGGGGAAACAGAAGAGAAGGAATGAGGACTGGGGATAAGAGTAGCGAGGGTGCTAGGAAAGAAGAGCAGAATCAGGGTGGAGACAGGTACAAATGCACCTTCCCGCCACAGGTGCTGAATTACCTAGTTCTGCTGTTGACGCTTGGATAGACTCAGTTATATGAAGTACACTTACAGCCACTGGTTTTATTTGCTATAGATTACCAGGCCCAGTCCCAGGCCCTGAGTACTGGGTGTGTGTTTTTAGGCCTAAGTGTCCAAAGTCAAGAGCCAAATCAATAAAGGCAGGAGCCAAAACAATTATCCCAGTGCAGGACTTCTTTCTAAATTTTAGTTCTTGGACTTTTACCAAATCTTACACCTTCAATCAGACTTCATTTTCCCTCTAGGGATTAGTGTTCTGTTACACTTCACCTTGTTTGTAATAAAATTGTTAAAAAAAACAACATTTGCTGGTTTCCATGACAGTCATTTTAAAGAACACTAGAGATGTCACCTTTCATGTTCTGCACAAAGCTGCTTAACATAACACGTATCTACGGACCCAAGGGTTTACAGCTGATGGCAGAGAGAAGAGAGGTGAAGTGATTTACAGAAGACGAGACCTGGTGGAAGAAATGGAATTGTGGCTGGGTTCTCCAGCTTTCACTGTGCTATGTTTTAGCTATAGTACCTCATCACCGGGCTGAACTCTTCTGAAGGCTGTCAGGAGGGAGATATTTCTCTGCAGCCTTCTACATTTTCAGTTACACACAAGCAATATTTCTTTCTTTGTCTTGCAAGTTGGTGGCCGGGTTTGGGGAAAGGTGTGGAACAATGACTTCTAATTCATCAAGTACTATCAATCTCTCAGTCTTCCTACTGCATGGTGGCCGATACTGAAGGATTTTGCCTCTTTATTCTCTCCCTCTCTCTCACTTTTTCTTTTCCTTTCCTGTTTTTTTGTTTTTTTTGTCATGTGTTTTCCACTTTTGTGGTTCCCAACTGCAGAACAGTTACTGCTGAATGGTGCCTTTTATCAGCTTGTTTGATGCAGAAAGAGCTGGTGAAGGGAGGCCAGGCCCAGATTTAAGCATATGAAGCAAAGGCAACTGTCTACGGTGCCAATTTTTGACGACGATATATACCCAGGCAGCAGTGGTTGTACCTAGCCCTCTTGGCACCTGGGGCAGGTGATTGCTCCTCATACGCAGCACCATTATTCACAACCCCCCCAGCCGGGCCCACAGAGGCAGCGTGGCAAAAAAAACGATAAAGCTTGGCTTGCTACGGTGTGGCCTCACACTCCAGGCCCAGCCTCTCTTCTCTCTCCCAGCTGAAGTCTCATTCGCACCAAACTCTTAAATCCAGCCATGAAAGAGGCAGTTGCCTGGATGAAAAAATCTCTCCAGTTCTGGCATTCTATAACGCCTCATAGGACTTATAAGAAGTTCTCACCAAGAACACAGGACATGGGCAGGAGCAGCGATACCGAGAGAGGAGTAAAAATTCATGGACAGAGAGGAGCAGAGAAACATACAGATAGGGAGGAACAGGGACACAGAACACAAAAACATAAGAGCATAAAAACTGCCATGCAAGGTCAGAACAAAGTCTATCGAGCCCAGTATCCTGTCTCAAACAGTGGGCAATCCAGTGGTTAGCCAGGGTTGATGTTTTGATGGGGCCCGAGATTAACATGGGTGGGCATAAGGCAGTGCAGATGTTCACACCTACTCTAATTCACCCATCATTAGCCTGTGTTTTTGCCGCTGAGGGGTGGGCTTGACTCCAAATTTGGAGGAACCATGGCCCACCCAAGCCCACTCATGACTATGCCCTTGGGACAATGCAAGTTACAAGATCCTGACAAATTCTGAAAGTAAATAGATTTTTTTTCTGCTAACGCCTAGGGATAAGCAGTCTACCTGGTTTATAATGGTTTATCGACTTTTTCTACAGACAAGTCTCCAAAATGTTTTAAAACTCAGCTGCATTAACCTCTTTTACCATATTCTTCAGTACAAATTCCAGAGCTTAATTGTTCATTGAGTGGAAAAAATACTTTCTCTGATGTGTGTCAAAAGTGCTATGTAGTAAATACATTGCATGTCCCCTAGTCTTTGCACTTTTTGAAAGAGCAGATACCTGATTCGCGTTTAACCTATTTCACTTCAGCCATGATTTAACAAACCTCTGTCATATGTCCCCTCGGCTGTCTCGTTGACCTGAAGAGTCCTAACATGAGCTCCACCTCATCCTGGCAGAAGTTGTCCTTTCTGGTGAGCAACTTTGGTTTGGGTGCCGTGCGGCTTGTTTCAGAGACAGCACTAATCGCAGCAGGCCCAGATATTCAAAGGGATTTGATACGGTTGGCGGACCTGCTAACCATGTGAATCCCTCTATCCAGGACACTCAGTGGCACCAACCACGGTTAGTATCAGTGAATATCCACAAGGCGCCACGGCTTGCATGCCCAATGCTAACTGGTTTGGCATCGGGGCATGCTGGGGATGGCACCGAAACCATAACCAGACAGCGGTCTAACTCGCTGCAGAAGCTAACGGGGCAACCTGACTATTCAGTGCTGGGGCCTTATATGAACCCGGAATTTAATATACTGGTTTAATTTTAAGTGGCAGTTGGTGGCCACATTAGAACGGCTAGCCGCCACTGCTGAATATTACGCCCCCCCCCCCCCCCCACTGGCATTTCTAAAATGGAATAGCACATGTGCATGTTCTGGTTTTATAAACTTGTATAGTGGCAGGACCTGCACATCCTCAATTTATACGTGTGTCCTGAAATGAGCCACAGGTTGGCACGTTGTGATGTAGCAGACTCTTATGAGGCAATGGAACTGATAGTGATCCGGTGGAGAGAGCCGGTACTGCAGGGGAATGCAGGATTTTCTCTGATGAAAGGAAAAAATGCAGGGCTAATCAGGAACCACTCCTCACTTCAAGGCAGGTGAAAAGCCAAGTCCCTGATTGGGCACGCCCAAGCAGGAGGCGGGCAGTGCAGCACTCAGCCAGCTTGTTAAAAACCCAGAAACAGTTAGGCAAGCAACTTGAAAATCAAGGAGATTGGGAAGAAGGACACAAGCACCTGGACGAGGATCGGTCAGATGACTAGGAACTGGAACTGTGGGAGAGAGAACCACTAAGCAGCTGTGATCCAAGAAGGAGCAGACAGGAGCTGGGAGACTCAGGGGCAGAGAAAGATTTCTGGAAGCAGAAGAATTTCTAAGGCACTGAGAGACCCAAGGCTGCAGCTCAGGAGTTTTAAAGGACCCAGAAGAACCTTGGATAGGAGGCAAAGGGATAAGGATTTACCCTGGAAGAAGCCCAAGCACAAGGTATCTGGTGGGTGTGGCACGGCTAGCAAGCTTAACAGTGGAAAGCCAGAAAGAGTGAATTTTAATTGTGAAAGACAGGATAAAGGTAGAAAGTTTGATAATAACTGGTTAAGCCAAGGAAAAGCCTGACTGTTTTCCTTTTAACACTCTGAGAGAATCTCTAAACACAACTGAAGCGTTTTACCCTGCACTGCATGTGGAGATAGGTGGGGGAAGGGAAATGCTTCACGCTGAAAGGTTGTGTCCAAGTAAAAGCACTGATAATGGCCTAGAGATAAGAAATATAAACAAGCATTTACCTGAAGGAGGATTTGCTCAGCCTAGCTCAGAAAATACACAGGCTGAATTACTTCTCACTGACTTCAGAGAGTTCCTTAAAAGCAGAGCAGTTTCCTACTCAGAATGTAGCAAAGCCATTGATCAGCTGGCAAGAAGAAATGCCTTTAATTTCTTTGCCATCTACAGAACAGGAAGTCCCGATGGATTGCTCTACTTGTATGATTCCAAAGGACATTTACATGATTTGCTTGCCAGTGTTGTATATAAGAAAATAGCAAAGTTACCTCACTGTGTGCTGTGATAGAAGAGCTTATCTGAAGAGAATAAGTGGATACGCATATTCTGTGCCATTCAGGAGCAGTGCTGATATCAGAGTTTTCTGTTACCTTAATGAAAAGGAGATCACAGTGACAGGTGAATGTGATCAGTAATGGACATTCAGTCAAGGCAGTGAAAAAAGCCTTGTTTAAGTTCAGTTTCTCCATCTTGTTTTGTGCCATATTTCATTTACATCTGCTGCATTTGAACTGCGAAAGAGGGAAATAAACCTCATAAAAAAGAAATATTCTTTGCCTTGCCTTATCACTTGAGCACCAACACAACTACAACATTAACCCTCAAGGGCATTCAAGGCCAGCCCCTCCCTTAACCCTCAAGTCCAGGGAGTGGGTGGGTGGCAAAGTGTATGGGATATAAATATTTGCGGCAGCCATTTTAGAAACAGGGGAAATTTGTGTAGTTAACCTCAGTGTTTCCCATAGCAAAGTAGTGAGCTCATGGAGGGGCAAGGGGAATGCTACCGTCTAATGCCTCAGCAGCTTCCGATCTAGTTATGGGATTTGAGTATGGCACACAGGCTCCACCAAAGGCTCACATGTATGAGGGGTGCACTCTATTTGTCATTGGCTGGTTTGTCACCTAAATGTGCCTTACCTGCATGTATCCACAGGAGGCTGTCCCCTTACGAGGACTAGCTGTGTGTTGGAGGAGGAGGGTGAGATTGTGTTGCAATGTCAGATGGCAGATGCTAACAATGGTTTCTCTGATTCCCCTTAAAATGGCGAGCTGCAACAGGGGCAAGTGGGACTCTAATGAAGGGTGGGAGGCAGGGGTGGGAAGGAATTGAATGTATTTTATGTTTGTAAATATGTACTCATCAGAGCCTCCACAGCCCCAATTTAATATGTAGATGGGCAGAGGCCCTGAGTCTCCACATTGTGCTTGACCACATCTATGTATACTGTACACTCATGTCATCCATTGTGATGTAGACCTGTTTGTCTCTATGGTTCTACTGTGCACAGACCTTAAAAACTGTCACCTACATTGAGATACTGTATCTTGCCTCCCTTCTTCATGTGTGCATATGTGATGCATAGTACATTGCCATTCCTCATCCATGATGTGCTGGTTATTCCCTCTGCACATGCCCTGGGCACCTCGGCTGATGAGATTCCTGTTATTGTGGGTCACTGACATGGTGACAACTGCATAGATGTTGAGGCCCTTGGCCTACACTGTTTCAGGCTGTGGTAGGAGCCAAACTAGTGTTCTTGCCACCTCCGGATCTGAGTCTGGCTGCTGGCCATCCTGTCCCTGCTCCTTGACAAGGGTGATGACCAGATCGGAGGATTCTTCCTGTTATCCTTCCACCCTATGATGTGACAACCACCCATGCTGCAGAGTCACTGCTGCTGAAGCTAACTGACTCAGTAGTGGTGGTGGGTGTAGTGTCACCATTTTGTGCAGCTGGTATGGCTGCTGCTGTGGGCATTGGTAGAGATGGTGGTGCCACATCCACCGCTATAGTGCAGCTTCAAAACATATAGCTCCTGATTAGTGCTATACAGTAAACAAGTGTGTCACGGTGAGGTACACATTATACAGGTATGTTGTGTGCAATATCTTGAGAAATCTTGGACATATTTCAACTGTATGTCACAATATTTTAATAGTACGTTCAAGGTTATACAACAAAAAAAAAAGATGTCTGTGCAACTTAGACATAGTAATTTCTGCGAAAAATAAAAAATATGACCTGGATAGGTTAATCGCACCCTTCCCTGATATTTGGTTGTATAACCCTTGGTAGTGATGACCGCCTCCAAATATTTTCTTGTAGCCAACTATAAGATTCGTATATCTGTCTGCTGCTAGTTTCTCCCACTCTTCAACTGTGATTTGTTCCAGCTCATGAATGTTTCCAGAATGCCTTTTACCAATGGCAGATTTCAGCACTTTCCAAAGGTTCTTGATTGGATTGAGATCAGGACTCATTGCTGGCCTGTTTTAAACAGTCCATTTGTTTCTTTTTAACCATCTTTTTGTACTTTTGGATGTATGTTTTGGGTCATTACCTTGCTGAAGGACCCATGACCTTCAACCCAGACCTAGCTTTCTGACACTAGTAGCGCATTTCGCTCCAAAATACCTCGGTAGTCCTCTGACTTCATGATTCCTTTAATACGTTCCAGGCCCCCAGTTCCTGAGGGAGCAAAACACCCCACAATATTATGGAACTTCCACCATATATAACTATAGGAAAGGTGTTTTTTCCCTTATACGCTTCATTTCTTCATCTGTAAATATTTCGCTAGTCTACATTGCCAAAGAACTCAAGTTTGGTTTCATCTGTCCACAGAATATTTTCCTAGAAGGACCGTGGTTTCACATCATGGGTGTGGGCAAAGATCAGGCATGTGGAGAGGGTGGCAATGACTGAGGGGGGGCCAGGCAGCAGAAACCCTTGGGCTGGCCCTGCGCAGGGGTATAGTGTTATCCACAGAAATAGATAAGGGGAGAAATGCAGGAGATGGGTTTAGGGGGAAACGACAAGGAGCTCAGTTTTGGTCATGTTCAATTTCAAGATGGCAGGTGTTGAAAACATCTAGGCAGCAATGTCAGATAGGCAAGCAAAGATCAGGGCCTGGATTCCTGGAGAGATTTCAGGCGTAGAGAGGTAGATCTGAGAGTCGTCAGCATAAAGATTTTGGTACTAACAAGCCATGGGAGGAGATATTTAAGTGCACCAAGGGACGGAGTGTAGAGAGGACAACAAGGATAGGTCCCAACACCAGAGCCCTGAGGGTAACACCAAACTGAAAACGGGACGGCATTAGAGGAGGATCCGACCATCACATACAACCAAAAGTGTGATGGGGGAGATAAGAAAAAAAACCAGGGACAGAATCAGAGCCCATAAATTCCAAGTTGAGGACAGGGTTATCGAGAGAGCAGGTGGTGAAAACCAAATTGTCAAAAGCAGAACCACCTGCACATTGTTCCTGTGCACCACCTTCTCAAAGCCAATCACAATTGCACCCTCTCTGAGCATTCGGACCTGGATGGGTCCCCTACACTGCCTCTCTATCCATGTGCCCCTCCGTGGGTCCTAGATTCTGCTACTTGTCCTGCCCTGCTGCCATTCCATATGTTTTCCCCCCTGATAACCATGTTCAGCTGGTTCCAACTGCGCAGCCCTCTCTTCAAACATATGGCCAGCCAGATGCAAAAGTTCTCTGCTGCATGCGACCATTTCAGGCTATGCCTTGGCTGCTGTGGCAGTGCATACTAGTACCCCAGTGTTCCCATTCAATGCCACCATGCAATCTCATAGCCTCACTGTTTGCAGATGGGCAATCCGGGCTCCCCTCCCTACATTTATTTATTAAATAATTTTATATACTGCGGGCGTGCATTTCAGTTGGGCAGTGCTATGTGCTGCGTCGGCGCATAGCCCGCCCATCTCCTGCCTAACCCAGATGTTCCATGCCGGAGTCATAGGCGGCCCCGGCATTGAAAATCCGGGTGTTGCCGCACAGCCAGGTAGCCGCAAGAGCTATCCGGCACAGATGCTACATGGTTAGCCACAGCGCCTTAAAGATAGGCAAGGTTTTCCCACGTCTACGTTTCCTTAAGGTCACAGAGCGCTGTTGTCAGCATGGAAAATTTGGTGCTGACATGGGTCGCGCGCATGGCCGCCCTCTGCTGTACCCCAGAAAAGGCCCACCAAAATGCACCCGATTGCTTATGGCGGATAGCATCTGGGCGGCATTAGGGACATAGCCAGGATTTTCCAAAGGGCCACTACCCGTGTAGTGCCCTTTGAAAATCCCGGTTGAAGGTCTTTACATGAGTAACTAAGGAAGTTACCTGTGTAAAGGCCTTCAAAAATCGGGCGCCGCAAATTCTAAGAGGCCTAAAGTGGTTTACAGTGAACAACATGCAAAAAGAGGCTTACCTGGAACAAAAAATTAAACGAAAGGATAAAAATGCAAAACAAAAAATTAACAGTAAACGGCATAATAGAAAAAATCGAATCTGAGAATTATAGAAACATTTTGAGAAATGATTTCATTAATAAATAGAAAGTCTTCAGTTTTTCTTTTAAAGTCCAGTAAATTGTTGATGTCACGGGAGTTTCATTATGGGAGCACTATTCCAAAGACCGGGGGCAAAGAAACAAGTTCTTCTTGATGTTTTACAGAAGCTGAACTTTGGAGTTAATAAGACCGGAAGGTCACGTTGTAGGAGAGTTTGAGGGAAATTGAACCCTCCTACTCCTATTATCATTTGTTTTCTGAATGAGGATGTTTGAAGGTAACAGAGCCAGACAAGCTATGATAAACTTTAAAAGTGTAAGCAGGGGAGTGAATTTAATACGCGGAGAAATTGGGGAGCCAGGTACTTGTTCAAAAAGAGGTGTAACATGCTCAAATCTGGAAGGGCATTGCAAAAGGAGAGCCGAGCAGCCTGTGTTCATCGCAAGTTGAAGAGGGTGAATAGTGTGGTTAGGCGAAGCATTATAGCAAGAGACCTGCCAAAAATCAATGTTGTGGGGAAAATGAGGGCCTCGCAGAACAGATGGCGAAATCAGGCGGCTCGCAGAAGATGCCTTAGTTGGTGAATTCTATTGAGTTTATAATAGATGTTTCTTACAAGGGTGATTTATATGAGAAGCAAGGGAAGAAGAACGCTGATCAATAGTAATACCAAGGGTAAACCGTATTTCAGATGTTCACTTGAAGCTGACCTGCCCATCAATGGTGATGTAGGGAGGCGGAGTGAAGTTAATGTCCTTAGAAATGTAGAGGAGGAACCTCGGTTCTGTTTATAGTTAATGGCAAAGTTTTCCTCCATAAGCCAAATAGTAACAGCACTGAAAACAATCTTTTAGCTAAGAGATGTCTGGGTGATTAATGTCAATTAAAGACTATAGCATGAGATCATCAGCCGAGATAGGTGGTAAAGGATATTGCTGTTCCTGGTATGTAATTGAACATAAAGGTTGAAAGGAATATGTCGAATACTAAGGAGGATTTATAGGCGGAACCCTCTGGGGACTTCCGGCTGCTGGTGCATATGCATGATAGATTTTTCAGAGCCGATATTAACTTGTAATTGTCGGATTTTCAAGATATAAGATTTAAACCATCCCCACGGTTGAGTCCCTTTAGGCCCAGTAAGATGTAGACGCTGAATGAGGTAAATCATGAGGGACAGAGTCAAAAGCCACGCTTTTGATGTCCAAAAAGGATTGGGACAACCCCTGACTTTATGTTTGTTCTAGGCCTGTAATCAATAATGTCTGTAAGGGCAGCTAGAAATATTTCAACTCCGTGCTGCAACCTAAAGCCCAGATTTGCCTGAATGTTAAGTGTAAAAATGGGTGTCAATGGTGGTCCTGAAGTTGAATTAAAACAAACATTCTCTTTAATTGTTGCTAGAAAGGGGTTAAACTAGCCTAGCGGCAGTAGTGAAACTACAGTAGGTTTGTACTGGATCAGTGCTGTTGTGGGGGGTGTGGGTGGTGGGTGTGTTTGGCTGTGGTGGGTGTCCTTTTTTAAATTGGGCGAATAGATGCTATTTTTAGATCGTTGGGTATGTAAAACCAAGCGGGACAGAGAGAGCTCTTGTAATTTTGAGTAGGGTTCCTATCCTTAAGGACCCTGATTTAATCCAGTTGACTGGGCAAGGAATCCAAAGGGGAATTGGTGGTATTAATTCCTAAGATGCTTCTCTCAAGGTGTTCTAAATAGAAACAGGTGAAAAGGATTTCCAAGTTACTTGAGAGTGGACAATTGCCAAAATTTATGTTGAGGAGCACAAAGCTGTGGATCGTTGACCTTGTGTGGAAGTTAAGGATCTGAAAGTGATCAGCTAATACTTGTGGAGGGAACTATTCAAGTTCTTCTGTTTGTTTGAAGGGAGTCTTTCACCATACGCCTTAAGCAGATTAAAAAGCTCTCTAGGATAATTTAAAGAAGATTGAATGGAGCATGGTGTAGTAACTCCTTTTTACTCTAGTAGTAGTTAAAAAAAAAAAAAAAAGTAGTAGTAGCTTGATAATCTCGACACGACCAATCATAGACCGACTTGAGAATCGTCTGGTGGACTTTCTTGCCACTTTCTTTCCTAGACTCTAAGGTTTGCGCTTCATGAATTCTAGCTTAGTATTATACCATGGCGCTGTTCTATGCTCTTTGTAGATAGCAGATGATTGTGGGAAAATAGCTACCTGATTGATAGTGTGGTTCCAGGTCGGTAACGAAGTGAATAGATCATCAAAGTAACCTGGAAGTGTGGTAAAACCTTGCTTAAAAATTGATCTTTATCTAAAAATGGTGGAATCTACATGCAAGTTAGGCTTTGAGGATGAA
>CM066032.1:721074947-721107447 GCA_033557465.1 Ichthyophis bannanicus
CCACAGGATTAGCGGGGGTCGCCTCACTCCAACAAGTTAAAAACAAATTTTTAAAAAGAACCAGCGGCAAACTCAACCGCCGACCTTCTAATGCAGCTGCGCTCCCTGCCTCTTATGAGAACCCAAGCTATGCCTGTAAAACTGTTTGCGGAGCTTTCTGTCTCTCGATGGGCTCCGTGCAGCATTGTTTCACCACTTCCTTTGGAGGCGGGAGGGACAATGCTGCCACAGGAGGCCCATTTAGAGACGGGAAAAAGGACTCCGCACCGGCTTCACAGCTAGCTGCGGTTCCCTAAGAGGACACGAGGACAGGGGGCCGTGGCTGCAGAAGAAGGAGGACAGACATGGGGGGGGGGGGGGGAGGGAAGGAGGGGGCTGGACATGGACAGAGGGGGGGCTGACATGGAGGGAGGGGCTGACATGGACAGGAGGTGTGGGATGCTGACATGGAGGAGCAACGTGAGGCGGGGCTTGACATGGACAGATATGGGGGGTGACATGGACGGAGGGGGGACGGACATGGAGGGGGGGAGGGGAGGGGAGGGAGGGGGTTGATATGGAGGGAGGGAGAGGGGCTGACATGGGAACAGGAGTGACGGCTGACATGGAGGGGAGGGAAGGGGGATGACATGGACAGAGGGAGGCTGACATGGAGGGGGAGGGAAGGGGCTGACATGGACAGAGGGGGGCTGACATGGGGTAGGGAGGGAGGGGGAGGGGGCTGGACATGGACAAAGGGGGAGAAGAGAAAGCGGGGACATACTGGACAGCACAGGCGGATAATAAATGCTGGGACAGAGGGGGACACGAGACGTGAGGGTTAGGGATTATAATGGGGCCGATGGGGGAGCTAGCACTGGTAATGGGCAGGTGAGTGGGGGGGGGGGTAGGTACTGGTAGTATGGGTTGATTAGGGCGGCTAGGACTGGGAATGGGAATGATCAAGGGGGGGGTGGGTTGGGACATGGAATGGCGCTTGGCTGGGCCGGGGTTAGGACGGGTGAATGGGCTGATTTGGGGAGCAGGAATGGTATGGGGCGGATTTAGGGGAGCTAGCACTGGGTAATGGGGTTGAAAGGGGTCTAGCACTGGAACTGGAGGCTGATTAGGGGAGGCGTAGGACTGGTAATGGGCGCTGAATGGGTTGGGGAAAGGATGGTAATGGACTGATGGGGGGCTAGCATTGAAAATGCAGCTGATCGGTGAGGGTTTAAGGACTGGAAATGGGCTGATTAGAGGAAGCTAGGACTGGTAATGGGCTGATGGGGGGGTAGGACTGGTAATGGGCTGATTCGGGGAGCAGGAATGATAATGGGCTGATTAGGGGAGCCTAGGCATTGGTAATGGGGTTGAGGGGGACTAGCACTGGAAAGGAGCTGATTAGGGGAGGCGAGGACGGGTATGGGGCGAAGGGGTGGGGGTATGACTGGTAATGGGCTAGATCTAGGGGAGGCTCGCAAGGATAATGTGGTTTGAGGGGGGGGAACTAGCACTGGACGACAAGTGAGCTGATTTAGGGGGGCTTTGACTGGGAAAGGGGTGAGTTGTGGGGAGGGGAGGTTAGAGCTGATGGCCCTGGAAGAGAAACTGGTGCTAAGGCTACAAAAGGGATGATAAGAGGGGATGGCGAGAATGGAAACTGGGAGGGAGTGGATCTGAGAGGGGCTGCATGGTATTTGTACTAGAAAGGGCTGGGTCCGTGGGGAAGGAGGGGGACTGGAAGGGAATGGAAACCAGTAGCAGACATGGGAATGCACAAGTAGACATTGGAAGGTCTGGGAGTGAGGACTGGAAAGGGGCTGATACCTGGGGGAGGGTTACTGGGTACTGGAAATATGCTGAGGGAAAGAAGTGAGAAGAAAACGAAATAAGCAGAATATAAGAAATGGGGGCGAGGATTGGCACCAGAGACCACAGAAAGAGAGCTAAGAGAAGACGAGAAGGAAAGCAGACAGCCTCAGATCGGGGGGAGAACCAAGCATGATCAGAGAATAAATTGGTTCAGACAACAAAGAGTAGGAAAAAAATAGTTAATTTTTATTTCATATTAGTGATTTGACTACACAAAATCATAAGGTAATTTTGAAATCAATACCAATATTGTTACTTGCTTATTGGAATTAATCTATTGTGGTTTTGAAACTAAGTAAATTTTATAAAATTAAAGAACATGAACGTGCGAAGGCCTATTAATATATCAATAATTCAACAAATGATTACCACAGCGGACGAGGCCCTTGTATAACGGGTATTAAAGGGGAGCAAGACGAGGACGCATTCGATTTTATCATTGAGGGGTGTGTCATTCACAAGGTTTGACCCATTTGGTAAAAAAAAGGCGGTCGACACCTCAGGTCAGAAAAAAAGGGTTGAGGAGAAGAACCATTGCCTCTGAGAGAGGACGTTATCGCATGATTCAGCTCCTCTGTTCATTTAGTCGTAGTGTAATTAGACATAATTATATTGTTATCCACCAGGAAACAAGCAGGAATGGAATCGTCAAATATGGGTATCGTCGGAAACGACGGAGCCCGGCTGGGGAACGCTCCCCAGACGTCCAATATGAACGCTTGTGAGAGCATGTCGACACGCATCGCGCCACTGCTTTTCCGCCTATCTACCTCTTCTCACTTCACGTTTCTGAGTCGGTTTCCGCGAAATGAAGACGAAAAGGATGGTGTTCCCTGGTCACCGCAGGGGATTCTGTCTTTATTTCTTATAGTTTTTTGTCCGGCTCGCGCCTGCCTTCGTTCGAGCGCCTACCCGGTTGACCGCCCGGTGCTTTTCTTGCTTTCTTTCTTTTTAAAAAATATAAAAAAAAAAAGACTTTTAGTCTTTTTAGTCAGGGGTTTTTCCCCTGCTCTGGTGCTTGGTCGCCATTTTGGGCATATAGGCCCTTCTTGTGGCCTTACCATGGGAAAAACCAGCCAATGGTTTTAAAAAATG
Source organism: Ichthyophis bannanicus (assembly GCA_033557465.1). NCBI lineage: Eukaryota > Metazoa > Chordata > Amphibia > Gymnophiona > Ichthyophiidae > Ichthyophis > Ichthyophis bannanicus. The sequence goes on from CM066032.1 coordinate 721,077,894, forward strand.
TTCAAAATGTCGGCTGGTATACACCCATTTCTGTCAAAGACACCATGACTGGTGTTTTAACATGTTGTAGTATCCTGACCATTTGTCCAGCGGAGTGTCTCTCGCTTGCAGGAATGTTGACCAAAAGAAGTCTTCAGAATCGAGCCAAATCAACTCGCGTGCCCGGTTCTGAATCAGAACCCCTCGAATCGTCTGTAGCATTGATGTCCTCCAGGGATTCTAATTCTGTCCCAGGGATACTTAAGGTAACTAAGGCATAAGAAGGCTCTAAGGACTAGCCGGTCATCGATCGAAGGGATAGTATCTCCCTCTAAAGCCTCAAGATGGCTCTGGCGTTGCCCGCGAGGACCACGTTCACCGGCAACAATCCTGCTCCCGGCATGGGTGACGTTTCGAGCTCCAAAGAATGTATGGCGGGCTCGAGGATGTTCCTGAGGGTTCTACCTCGATGGAAAACTACTGGTGACCATGCTCGGGGGTTATGGCTTGCTTCACACCGGGTACCGACACCCGGCCTAGGCAGTAGCAATGGACAACAAGAGAACTCAAACTCGCTATTGAACGCGTCTAGAGAATGCTTTAGCTACTTCGGTACCAATAAAGTCGCCTTGCAGACGATTCCGCAGGCACCGGCTGCCGATGCACAGAGTACCCCGGTGTTGGTTTGCACCCTCGGTACTACTTCGGATGGTAAGCTTCCCCCGATGCCGCAGTTTGGAAGTCACCCTCTAGCCATGGGGGATCAGGCTACCCGACTCGTGTTTGGTCACCGACCTCGAGTGCTATCTGACGCTCAATCGCTGTGCGTCAGGAGAATCCAGGTTGTCTTTTGATTTATCCTTTTGAGTCTGCTGGATTCCGATGGACTGGATCACATTGATTCCACCAGTACCAGAAGCTGAACTTTTACAAGATTCCAAAAATCCTCCGCTCAGCGCAGAAGTCCCCTCCTGAGGACATGTCTTTTCATGATTTTGTAAGTGATATGGCAAAGGCGGCTTGCCATTACAGTAGTACCGAAAAAGGAGCCTAGAGGCAGAGAATTGAGGGAATTCTGCAAATAATACCCGTGGGTCTCCAAAGGAAGCAAGCTATGGCTTCCTTACCTCAGACTACGTTCACATTGATTTGAGTGTTAAGGATGTGGGAAAACTCCTTTAACAGTATCTCCACATTCTAGATGTCTTGACACTATGTATCGAGTGCCACCTTGTTCTGGTTTTCAAAAGACTCAGTTACCACATCCTGCTATGGTGGTGGAGTCGGCCATGAGATGATTAAGAGTGCTAAAAGACACTCTTCTAATCCACCAGGTCGGTGAGTCTAGAACACTGGATGCCTTTTGGTCGTCGATGCGTCAGGCCTCCATGCTATCAAGCAAGAATCAGTTCCTATCTATTAGTACATGGGAAATGTTTCTTGAGGAGGTTACAAAAAGACTTAAGAGCTTTTGAACCCTTTCCTTCAAGAGGATAAATGTACAGATTTGACTTAGTCAAAACATGTACTCAGAATGTCTCTAAGTTGACGAGGGGAGGCAACGATGGCGGCAGTGGTGTATTCTCTGATGTTCGCCAGAGGTCCGCGTTTGAGTGAATCTTGGTGCCGACGGTTAGCGCTTCTACTATCCGGAAGGGGTAGAAGGAAGCGCAAACAAGCTCACCTTCCTGCGGGTGATGCTGGAGTCATCGGAGTGGGCCAGCAGACGCTATCAGAGATGTGGCTTCTTGGCTGTGAGGGGACTCAGCAGCGTCTTCGGCAGGATCCGAGGTTTCTCTGACCTGAGCACATATGGGGTTTTTTTGTCCCCGGAAGCAGCGGGCCCCCCCGCCGTGTCCCGGAAGCAGTTTTTGACGCAGCAGGAGTCTCCGGGTTAGCGTGCTAGCGAGCACGCCGATTCAGGAGGCTGTGGAGGCCCCTGGTGCAGCAGTAGTGGTATCCTGGGGTCCCCTGAAGTTGCTGAAAGTGCTCGGGCTGGAATTGGGGTGTTGTCTAGCCCTTCAGGAGAGAGACCCTCCGTGACATCGCTGGAGGTGGCAGCTTGGTGAAACCCGCAAATGTAACTTTGGAAGTGCTATGGGAGGCAATTTCTGCAATGAACTCTTCTTTGGAAAAATTGTCGTTATCTGTGAGTACTGATATTAAGTTATTGAAGGTAGATTCCCACCGACTTTAATGGACCGGAAGGAACAGGAGGGGAAAGCTGGCAACACGGCTGAGTGGAGAGCTGGTTCAACTCCGAGAGGTGCACCTTGCCCATATGAAGGACGGAATGTGGGAAGTTTAGAAGGTTGGAATATCTTGAAAAACCAAGTCCGGAGAATAACTTAAGACTGGTGAACTTTCCTATGTCTCCTGTGTGTTCTCCTCTGGAAATGGGTTGGAGATACTTCCAGGAGGTTTTGAAGATCCCTGGGGAGAATCTCCCACCATTAGTCAGGGTCATTATTTGAATGTGGGCAGGGGTGATCAGGGAGTTGCTGGTGATCCCTTGGGAGTTCCTGGGGACCTTACGGGGTTCTTGGAGAGCTCCCTGGAATTGTTACTGCCCGAGCTACCCTCCTTATTACACTGGCCCTTGAGTCTGATAAGGTATTAATTATGCGTATGTATTTTAGGAATTTCAGTGAGCAATTTATGGGTCTAGTGTGCGTATTTTTCCTGACTTAGCTAGAGTTACCCAGCTGAGGGAAGGTTCCTGGGTTTTAAATCCAGGGTTCTTTCCCTCGGCGGGACGTTTTTGTTAAAAGTTCCTGCGAGGTGCTGTGTTACTTATAAAGAAAAGTTGTATATGTTTTTCGAGCCCTCTCAGCTCCTGGAGTTTCTTATTGCTAGAGAAGAACCCATTGTGAATATGTCTCCTCATACGGCTGACGCATAAGTCTGCACTGCTAAGTTCTTTTCTTTTGTTTGTAAATTATTAATTTCCTGTTGCCTCCCTATTATTGGGGCTGAATTGGGTAATGTTTAATTGTTAATATTCTTATTATATGTTATTTTCCTTGCTTCATTACCATGTTTCCTTCATTCATTGTCATACTTTGAATGTTTTCAAAACTCTAATAAATATAAAATTATAAAAAAAGAATGTCTCTAAGTTCATGAATCGTGCTACCTTTGACTGTTTTGAGTGTATTAGCAGAACTTCTGCTATTTCTATAGGAGCACGTCGCATTGCCTGGCTCCAAGCTTCAGACTTGGAAGAATGGGTGCAAGATAAGCTGGGAAACATTCCTTGCACAGGAGAAAATCTCTTTGGCAAGGATTGGCAATCCAAAACTAATCAAATTGACACTGACAATACAACTTTGAATAGATTGTCAAAGGCTACAGCTAACCCAGCTAAGAAAAAGTTTCTTAAGAAACCTTTTTTCTCTAAAAAGAAAAAGTTCTATCTATCTTCCACCCAGCAAGCACATGTTCCCCAAAAGGGGCAACAGCAAACTAGACAGAGAAAGCCAAAGGCTCAGCAGGCTCAACAAGCTCAACAGGCCCAGCCTCCTCAGGGTTTTTGACTGTTGTCTAGAGAACTTAGTCATTCTTCCTGTTCTAAGCCCAGAACCTCTGAATATTCCAGGCCGCATCTGCCATTTTGCCGAAAGATGGCAACAGATGAGTCTGGGATACAAGCTTCATTTCCTCAGCTTGCCCCCACCTACACTAATAAAACAGCAACTCTCAACCACTGGTCACAGACCTACTGTGGCAAGAGGTCACCACTCTTCTAACTCAAGGAGCTATAGAAGAGGTTCCAATGGCCCAGCAGGGCACAGGATTCTATTCCCCCTATTTTCTCATTCCAAAAAAGTCAGGGGGACTAAGACCAATCCTGGACCTTAGAGAGCTGAACAAATATTTAGTCCGAGAAAAATTCAAGATGATCTCCCTCGGCACACTTTTGCCATACCTTCATGGACAAGATGGGCTATGTTCTCTAGATTTAAGGGATGCCTACATGCATATCCTTATTCATGCAGATCACAGAAAATTCCCTCGGTTCCTGGTCAGGGGAAGACATTTTCAATACAGAGTCCTTCCTTTTGGACTGGCCTCTGCTCCAAGACTCTTCACAAAATGCATGGCAGTAGAAGCAGCATTCATGAGGACTCTGGAAATTTTTGTCTTCCCTTACTTAGATGACTGGCTCATTCGAGCACCGTTGGCTCTAGAGGCAAACCATGCTCTTTCTCGAGCAAAGCAAATACTTCAATATTTAGGTTGGGTCATAAATCTTCCAAAGTCCCAGCTCACCCCATCTCAGTCCCTCGAGTTTATAGGGGCTCGCTTGGACACACAGCAGGCAAGGGCTTTCCTGCCTCAGCCACGCTGTCTACGCATCATCGAACTAGCATCTCAAGCAGTGCTGCAGACCTTCCTCACTGCCCGACAGATGCTTCAACTTCTAGGACACATGGCATCTACACTCCATGTGATTTCTTATGTACGTCGTCACATGCGAGCGGCTCAGTGGACCTTAGCTTCCCAATGATCCCAGGCCTCAGGATGCCTATCAGACAAAATCAGAGTTACCACATGCCTGATTGCGTCTCTCCATTGGTGGCAATCTCTAGAAAACCTTATAGTAGGCTCTCCTTTTCAGAAACCGCTACCTCAGGCTGTCCTGACGACAGATGCATCCAAGTTGGGATGGGGGGCCCACTTGGGCAATCTACTCAGGGTCTGTGGACCCCACAGGAGGCTCCTCTTCAAGTAAACCTCCTAGAACTCAGAGCCATCTCCAATGCTATTCGAGTCTTTTGCATCCAGCTCAGAAACAAAACAGTTCTGGTGCAAACCGACAATAAAGTAGCCATGTTTTACCTAAACAAACAAGGCAGAACAGGCTCTCTGCAATTATGCAATGAAGCTTTGCAACTAGGGCTTTTGCCAGAGAGCATCAGATTCATTTATTGACAGTATACCTACCAGGCATTCAAAACGTTTGGGCAGACAGACTCAGCCGAGTCCTGTTGCCACATGAGTGGTCCCTCCACTCAAATCAACTTGCTCGAGTATTTCAGGTCTGGGGAACACCAGACATAGACCTCTTTGCAAGTCCACAGAATGCCAAACTTCCCTGGTTCTGTTCCAGACTTCCGGCTCAAAATTGTCAGGCGAGGGATGCATTCCTGCTCCACTGGGGCCAGGATTTTCTCTATGCCTTCCCACCAATCCCCCTAATTCCCAAAACCATATTCAAACTCCAGAGAGACAGAGGATGCATGATACTCATAGCTCCATGCTGGCCAAGACAAACCTGGTAGTTCCTCTGGAGTTGGGGAATGCTCCGGATCTTCTGTCCCAGGACAACGGATCTTTATTGCACCCCAATCCCCAGTCCCTACATCTCAGGGCCTGCTTACTCAAGGCCTAGAATTTCAAGATCTAGGCCTTTCACAACAAGTGAAGGACATTCTTCTGGCTTCCAGAAAACCTTCCACAAGGTGCTCCTACGCTTTCAAGTGGAAGAGGTTCTCAGTCTGGTGTACTCAAAAAGGGCTTAATCCCCTCTTGGTACCAGTAAAGTCCCTTCTGGAGTATCTCCTTCACTTATCAGCTTCTGGTCTCAAAACCAATTCTGTTAGAGTCCATCTTAGTGCTATTGCTGCATCTCTTAAACCCTTGGATGGACAACCAATTTCCTCTCATTCCAATTTTTTCTAGATTTATGAGAGGACTCCTTCTAACAAAACCTCCCATCAAACCACCTCCGGTGGCATGGGATCTTAATCTTGTTCTAGGTCAACTCATGAAGCCACCCTTCGAACCTTTAGCTACTTCGGAACTAAAGTTTCTCTCATGGAAGGTTATTTTCCTAATTGCTATCACGTCTGCAAGACGCATTAGTGAACTTCAGGCTTTAGTGGCTGACCCACCTTATACAAGATTTCATCATGACAAAGTGGTCCTTAGGACCCATCCTCATTTTCTTCCAAAGGTGGTATCACCTTTTCATTTAAACCAATCAGTTTATCTTCCAGTTTTCTTTCCTAGGCCTCATGCCTCCACTGCGGAAAGAAATCTTCATACTTTGGACTGTAAAAGAGCTCTGGCTTTTTTATCTCCAAAGGACCCAGTCTCACAGAAAGTCTTCTCAACTTTTTGTGGCTTTTGACTCTAGCCATTTAGGACTTCCTGTCACTAAAAGAACCCTCTCTAAATGGATTACAGATTGTATTTCCTATACCTATCAAAGTAAAGGAATCTCCCTTGAGGGCCATGTCACAGCTCATAATGTCAGAGCAATGGCAGCCTCAACAGATAATCTTTGTTCAGTAGCTATTGATGAAATCTGCAAAGCAGCAACTTGTTCTTCTGTACTTACTTTCACTGCCCACTATCGTCTAGACAAGGACTCCCGTTGGGATGCCTTGTTTGGTCAAACTGTTCTCCAACATCTTTTCCATTCTTAGTTCAACTCCTACCCTCCATCCACTCCTTGGATGCCTGAGGTCCCTGGGGGGAAGCATGGCCCATCTCACATAGATCTGCAACATGCTGGGGTCTTCCCTAGGCATCTTTCAGCTGGGGAGTCCCCATATGTGAAGACTACATTCCTGCTTGTTCCTGGAGATAGCGTAGTTACTCACCTGTAACAGGTGATCTCCGGGAACAGCAGGAATAAGTCTTCACAACCCACCCATCTCCCCTAGGAGTTGTCTCTCTCTATATATATATTTTTTTCTACTTCTCTCCTTCGGTCTCAGCTTTAAACTTAACTGAAGTGAGAGAGGTAGATAGGCGGGAAGGCAGCACGCATTGTGTGGGCATGCCCCCAAAAGTGTTCCTATTGGATGCTGGGGAGCGTTCCCGCGCGGGCTCCATCAGTACCGACAATAACCATATGTGAAGACTTATTCCTGTTGTTCCAGGAGATCACCTGTTACAGGTGAGTAACTACGCTTTCCCTGCAGTTGCTCCCTGTCCTGTATTTTTAATTATTTTGCTTTTGTTTCTTCTCTTCTCTCCCCGTTTATGTTTTAATTGTTAACCACTTAGGTTGCGAATGATGTGGAGTATATCAAATAAATAAAATGCATCGCTTCCAGAAGGTCTACCCTGAAATTTCTCATCCTAATAATAAATATTCTATAGATGAACTGTGAGGGGGTTTTGGCAGCGATAGGGATTTACAGCGGAGATTTTGGTGCCACTGGAAATATTGCAAGGTCAGAGGAAAAAAGGTTGAAACTCCTCATGAAAGAGAATGCTTATATGCTAGTTGGTCTCCTTTATAGGTCAGGGCCCTATGAGCCCATACATTGGAATATCTTTGGTAACAGAAGTACTAGCTACAGTCAGAGCTGGTCCTACCACTAGATAGACTAGGCATTTCCTAGGAGGGCAGACTTTGGGGGATGCTGGCATGGCAGTACAGGGCCTGCTCCCTCCCTCTGCCAGGTCACAATGAAGCTCTTGAAAGTGGCAAGCACAAAGCAGGGCTTCTGAGCAGAGACACACTCAAGCTCTGCTGGCTCCCACCCCTTCAGGACCCAGCAGATGTCAAGCGCATACCTGCGCTCAGAGGCCTCGCAGCATGCACAGCGCTTTGAAGTGCTTCAGAGTAATCTGAACACTGGCAGGGTAGCAGTGATGCCAACAGAGGAGGGAGAAGCAGCTCTGCGAGGGGCAGGAAAGATGTGGAAGAAATCCTGGAGGAGGAGAGTGGGGAAGAGGAGGAGAGTAGCTGGATCTGGGTGATGCAGCAGAGAAAGGGACATGCTGGGCATGGGGGATAGGGAAGGCAAGATGCTGGACACACTGTTCTCTTTCTGCATTATGCCAACATTTCATCACTTATTTTACTAAAACCACTTTATGTGGCAGTCAGAATATAACTATGGCCAGATACACTTGCTGTAAACTGGCGTGGGTGAATCTCTTCTGGTTAATAAATCTTAATGAATAAGTGTTACTGTTTCCTAATTAATTTGCTGAAGAGAGATTAACCTGAAGAACCAGTCACATGCATAAACAGGGCGTTCAGTTTCTATGTACCTAAATGCTGGAATGCTCTACCCTCTTACATTAGGGCTATTACCGACCTATCGCAGTTCAGGAAGGCACTCAAATACCACCTTTTCCTCCAATACTACCCAACCAGCAATGGCACCTAGGTATTCCTTCTGAAGAAATGACCCACTTGGAAACGACCATTACTTTCATTATGATATTGTTATTCAATTCTAGCCGTGTAAATATCTCATGTATATAGTTTACCCCTGTTATCCAAGTTTGTACCCCTGTTCAATGTAAAACCAAACAGCTTGTTGTTATGGTCGTTGTGTTATAATGTGAACCGCGCTGATGCCGAATAGTGCGGTATATAAGAAATTGTAATAAATAAATAAATAAATAAAGTTCTTCCAATTGACAACTTCCACTTACAACTTTTCTGTTGATTGTTATAGCTACATAAATGTTATGCTCAAAGAGTGTATAAAAATGTTACTTTTACTGCAATAATAGTTATATAAAATTGAGTATGGTCTCAACCAGTGATGTGATTTCTGGAACAAACATTATTCAACAAGGACTGGCCCAATAGTAGAAATAACATTATTTATCCATCCCTTATACAAATATTAGCCATCTCACTTTTTTGCTAAGTATTTCTTGCTGTTTCTGTCGGCCTTCAGCAGAATGCAAATGCAATGTGTGCCTTCGAGTCAGTCCTGACTCCTGGTGACCCACAAGCTCCTGGGTTTTCTTGGCAGTGTCACCAGAAGTAGATTGCCAGGCCTTTCTTCCCAGGCAATGGAGGGTTAAGTGACTTGCCCAAGGCCACAAGGAGTGCTAGTGGGAATTGAGCCCTGGTTGCTTGGTTACCAAGCCAGTGCTCTAACCACTAGGCTACTCCTCCACTCCTTCAGCAGAATAATGTAGCATTTAGGGATAAAGATACAGCCCAGTAGTCCAGCACTGAAGGCCTGGATAACAAATATCTCCACTGCAATCATGTACTTGCCCCTGGTGCTCATATAAGTTGGGAAGAAGGAGACCCAGACACTGCAGAACATTAAAAAGGAGATAGAGCAGCTTTTAAGCTAGATAATAGGGGAAAGCCAACAGTCACCCAAGAGCGCAAGGTTCGGAACAATGTATCCTTGAAGGATACTACCAAAAGCAGAGAGGTTCCAAAAAGAGTAAAGTAGCCCAAATGCCCTTGAGTATGGAGCAGACAGAGATTAAAGATTCCAAATTGCCCATGCCTACCAATAGACAGATTAATATGAATAAAATACAGTCTCTAAAATGCTTGTATGCAAATGCTAGAAGTCTAAAAAATAAGATGGGAGAGTTAGAATATATAGCACTAAATGAGAGGTTAGAAATGATTAAAATCTCAGAGAGATGGTGGAAGGAGGACAACCAGTGGGACACTGTGATACCTGGGTACAAACTATATCGTAATGATAGAGCTGATCAAATTGGTGGAGAGGTTGTGCTCTATGTTAGAGAGGACATTGAGTCAGAAAGGATTAAAGTTTTGCAGGAAACAAAATTTGCTGTAGAAAGTCTATGGATTGAAATTCCATGTAATAAGGGGAAGGCGATGGCAGTGGGAGTATACTATCGACCGCCTGGCCAGAATGAACAAATGGATGATGAAATGCTCAAAGAAATCAAGGAAGCTAACAAAAGTTACAGCACATTAATAATAATGGGTGATTTCAATTACCCTGGTATCAACTGGGTCAGTGTCATGGCAGGACATGCTAGGGAGATAAAGTTCCTAGATAAAATTAATGACTGCTTCTTGGAGCAGCTGATTCATGAACCGACCAGAGGGGAAGCCATATTGGACCTAGTCCATAGTGGAACACCAGATCTGGTGCAAGAGATAAGGGTGTTGGGGCCACTTGGTAATAGTGATCATAGCATGATCGCGTTTGATTTAATTAGTGGAGGAGAAATAGTAAGGAAAGCCACAGTACTACCTTTTAACTTTCAAAAGCTAGACTATGATAAAATGAGGAAAATAGTTAAGAAAAAATGAAAAGGAGCAGCTGCAAAGGTTAAAGACTTACATTAAACATGGGTGTTTAAAAATACTATCTTGGAAGCCCAGACCAGCTGTATTCCACGCTTTAAGAAAAGTGGAAGGAAGTCCAAAAAACTGCCAGCATGGTTTAAATGTGAGGTCAGAGAGGCTGTTGTTGCCAAAAAAGCATCTTTCAGGAAATGGAAAAAAGAGCCAAATGACAAAAACTGGAAACAGCACAAGCACTGACAAGTTAAATGCAAGATATTGATAAGGCAGGCACAGGGAGAATTTGAGAAGAAGCTTGCTGCGGAAGCAAAAACAAGTAATAAAGACCTTTTCAAGTACATTCGTAGCAAAATACCCGTGAGAGAGTCAGTTTGTCCATTGGATGATAGAGGGATTAAAGGGGCACTAAGAGGCAACAAGGCGATAGCAAAGAGACTGAATGAATTGTTTACTTAGGTCTTTACTGAGGAAGATGTATGGATGTTACCCATGACTGAAGTGGTATTTAAAGGTGTGGAAGAATTGAAGGAAATATCGATACATCAGGAAGATGTATTACAACTATTTGATAAACTGAAGATTAGCAAATCACCTGGGCCGGATGGTATACATCTAAGGGTGCTGAAAGAACTGAAATATGAAAGTGCAGACCTGCTATTAGTAATCTGTGAACTATCATTAAAATCATCTGTAATACCTGAAGATTGGAAGATGGCCAACGTAACGCCAATATTTTAAAAGGGTTCCAGGGGTGATCTGGGAAACTACAGACTGGTGAGCCTGACGTCAGTACCAGGAAAAATGGTAGAAACCATCATAAAGAACAAAATTGCTGAACATGTAGATAGTCATGGCTTAATGGGAGACAGCCAACATGGCTTTAGACAAGGAAGATCTTGTCTTATTAAACTGTTATGTTTTTTTGAAGGTGTGAATAAACAGGTAGACAAAGGTGAGTCGATTGATATACTGTATTTGGACTTTCAGAAAGCCTTTGACAAAGTCCCTCATCAGAGACTTTTGGCAAAACTAAAGAGTCATGGGATAGGAGGCAGTGTACTATTATGGATCAGGAACTGGTTAGATGATAGAAAGCACAGTGTAGGGCTAAATGGCCAATTTCCCAATGGAGAAAGGTGAATAGTGGTATACCTCAGGGATCTGTGCTGGGTCTGCTGTTTTTTGACATATTCATTAATGACCTGGAAAAGGGAGTAACGAGTGAGGTTATCAAATATGCAGATGACACAAAACTATTTAAAGTTGTTAAAACACATGATGATTGTGGAAAGTTCCAAGAGGATCTTGATAAATTGGAAGACTGGGCATCAAAATGGCAGATGAAATTTGATGTGGACAAGTGCAAAGTTATGCACCTAGGGAAGAACAACCCAAACTATGGTTACATGATGCAAGGTTCCACATTAGGAACTACCACTCAGGAAAAAGATTTAGGCGTCATTGTGGATAACATGTTAAAACCCTCCGCCCAGTGTGCAGCGGCGGCCAAGAGAGCAAATAGAATGCTAGGTATCATAAGGAAAGGAATGGAAAATAAATCATAATGCCTCTGTATCATTCCATGGTGCAACCGCACCTTGAATATTGTGTGCAATTCTGGTCGCCGTATCTTAAAAAGGATATAGTGTAATTAGAAAAGGTTCAGAGAAGAGTCACCAAAATGGTAAAGGGGATGGAAGGATACTCCTATGAAGAAAGGCTAAGAAGGTTACATAGAAACATAGAAACATGATGACAGAAAAAGACCACATGGCCTATCTAGTCTGTCCTTCCATAACAACAACTACAACAGTCCACTTTTTACCTTTAGAGATCCTCTGTGATGGTCCCATGCTTTTTTGAATTCAGTTACTGTCCTCATCTCTACCACCTCCACTGGGAGACTATTCCACGGATCCACTACTCTTTCCGTAAAGAAATATTTCCGCATATCACTCTTGAATCTATCTCTCTTCACCCTCATCCCATGTCCCCTCGTAGCAGAACTTGCTTTCAATTGAAAGAGGCTCTCTCCCTGAACATTTATGCCACGGAGGTATTTAAACATCTCAATCATATCACCTCTATCCCGCCTTTCCTCTAAGGTGTACATATTAAGATCCTTAAGTCTGTCCTCATATGCTTTATGATGAAGCCCATTAATCATTTTAGTAGCAACCCTCTGCACCGACTCCATCCTGTTCACATCCTTTTGAAGGTGCGGTCTCCAGAATTGCACACCATACTCCAAATGAGGTCGCACCAAAAACTTATACAGAGGCATTATCACCTCCTTTTTTCTGCTAGCCATTCCTCTCCGTATGCACCCAAGCATCCTTCTAGCTTTTGCCGTCGCCTTTTCTACCTGTTTAGCTACTTTAAGATCATCAGACGCAACCATGCCTAGGTCCCGCTCTTCTTTAGTGGACAAAAGTACTTCATCTCCTATACTGTATTGCTCCCTTGGATTGCTGCAGCCCAAATGCATGACTTTACATTTTTTAACATTAAATCCCAGCTGCCAAATTCTAGACCAGTGATGGCTAACCTTTTTGAGCCCGAGTGCCCAAACTGCCGCACAAAACCAAAGAATTTCCTCAAAGTGCCAGCACGTCATTTGCATAAGTGGTCTTATTTGCATAAATATTTGCATAATGTTACCATACACTAACTTTTAGTAAACATGTCTCTTAATGAGTGTATGGATAAAGAAAGACTAAAAGATTTCTACATTACTATAATCCAGTGCCAACCGCCAGGCACATTAGGAACTGCTACAAACGCTGCCCATTTAGAACCCATAGCAAACCCGCCGTATCCTGACAGCATTACCAGGACTCACAAAGCACCATACCCTACCTATCAAAAGGCAACACTGCAAATATTAAACCAATACATTTCAGAGAATACTGGGGAAAGAGAACAAGTGGCAACGTCAAATAGGAATTTCCTCTTGTACCAAACAAAGCGCAGATGTTAATGATGCACATTTCCCAGAGCTGACATATTCCAGTTAATAAATTCAAAATAAAGAGATATCTTTCTACCTTTTGTGCATTTTTTTTTCAGTTGCAATTGGTCCAGCCACCTTCTTCTGGTTTCTTCATGTTTTCTGCTAACTCTCCATCGTCTGCTGTCCATTTGTCCTTTCTTCTCGCTTCTAGTTTTTTTTCCATTCTCTCTCTCTCTCTACATCTGCTTTAACATACTAATCTTTCTCCTTTTGCTCTTTCCTCATTCCTATTTCATCCACACAAATTTTACCCCTCCATCCTCAATCCCCAATTACTCTCCCAATACCTGGCCAATTGTAGATTTTTCATCCCTCCTACACAAAATATTTTTCCCCTCTCCATTTTACTCTCCCAGCCCCATCCCATTCTAATCCTCCCCCAACATCAGCTCCCTTCTAGTTCCAGTCTCACCCAGCATCCATTCCCTTCTAGTCCCTGCATCAGCCCATTTCCAGTCCAAGTCCCTTCATCAGCTCATTTTCAATCCTAGCCCCCCCATCAGCCCATTTCTACTCATTTCCTAGCCCCACCATCAGCCCATGTCAAATCATAGCTCCCCTCCACTCAGCCCAATTCCAGTCCAAGCCCCCCCCCCATGAGCCTACTTCCAGTTCTAGCCCCTCCATGAGTCCATTTCAATTCAAGCCCCCACCACAGCCCATTTCCAATCTTAGCTCCCCCCAACAGCCCATTTCCAGTCCTATCCTAGCTGTTCCATCAGCCCATTTTCAGTCCTAGCTCCCTTCCCTCACAGCCCATTTCCATTCCAAGCCCCCTCCCCATCAGCTATTTGCAGTTCAAGCCTCCCCTTCCACTCAGCCCATTTCCAGTCCTAGCAACACCCCAACCCATTACCAGTCCTAGCCCCCCGTCAATCAACTTCCAGTCCTAACCCCCATCACCCCATTTTCAGTTTAAGCCCCCCCTATAACCCTTTACCAGTCCTAACCCCCCATCAGCCCATTTCCAGTCAGCCCCCCATAGCCCATTGCCAGTCCTAAACCACCCCCCATCAGCCCACAGCCCATTACCAGTCCTAACCACATCAGCCCACCTCAAGTCCTAACCCCTCCCCATCAGCCCATTTCCTGTCCTAGCCACCCCATAACCCATTATCAGTCCTACACCCCCCTCAGCCTTAACCCCCCCATAGCCCATTACCAGTCCTAACCTCCCCCATCAGCCCACTACCAGTCTTAACCCCCCCATAGCCCATTACCAGTCCTAACCCCCCCATCACCCCATTTCCAGACAGCCCTCATCAGCTCATAGCCCATTGCCAGCCCTCATCAGCCCACAGCCCATTGCTAGTCTTAACTCCCCCCCATAGCCCACTGCCAGTCTTAACCCCCCCCCCATAGCCCACTGCGTCTTAACCCCCCTCCCCAGCCCACTGCCAGTCTTAACCCCCCTCCCTAGCCCATTGCCAGTCTCAACCCCCTCCCTCCCTCCCTAGCCCATTGCCAGTCTCAACCCCCCTCCCTCCCTAGCCCATTGCCAGTCTCAAACCCCCCTCCCTCCCTCCCTAGCCCATTGCCAGTCTCAACCCCCCTCCCTCCCTCCCTAGCCCATTGCCAGTCTTAACCTCCCTCCCTCCCTAGCCCATTGCCAGTCTTAACCTCCCTCCCTCCCTAGCCCATTGCCAGTCTAATCCTCCCTCCCTCCCAAGCCCATTGCCAGTCTCAACCCCCTCCCTCCCTCCCTAGCCCATTGCCAGTCTTAACCTCCCTCCCTCCCTAGCCCATTGCCAGTCTCAACCCCCTCCCTCCCTCCCTAGCCCATTGCCAGTCTCAACCCCTCTCCCTCCCTAGCCCATTGCCAGTCTTAACCTCCCTCCCTAGCCCATTGCCAGTCTTAACCCCCCTCCCTCCCTCCCTAGCCCATTGCCAGTCTTAACCTCCCTCCCTCCCTCCCTAGCCCATTGCCAGTCTCAACCCCCCTCCCTCCCTAGCCCATTGCCAGTCCCTCCCTAGCCCACTGCCAGTCATAACCCCCCTCCCTCGGCTCTTGGCAATAAAAAAAAAAAAAAAAAGCTGCCCGCTGCCGCCGCGGCGGCATGGAGTGTCCCGCGGGGCTCCCTCTGCCCGGCGGGACTCTCCCGGCGCGCTGCTCAGCCCCTCTCTGCCGGCTTGCAGAGACGCAAAGGGAGAGAGAGTCTCCCTCGCGTCTCTTAAGCCCGCAGGGGCAGATGGGAAATTTCCCATCAGCCCCTGCGGGCTTAACAGAGACGCGAGGGAGACTCTCCCTTCGCGTCTCTGCAAGCCGGCAGAGAGGGGCTGAGCCGCGCCGGGAGAGTCCCGCCGGGCAGAGGGAGCCCCGCGGGACACTCCATGCCGCCGCGGCGGCAGCGGGCAGCTTTTTTTTTTTTTAATGTGCGACCTTCCCGCGTGCCAGCTGCAAGGCCTTCGCGTGCCACAGCTGGCACGCGTGCCATAGGTTCGCCATCGCTGTTCTAGACCATTCTTCAAGCTTAGCTAGATCCCTCCTCATGTTATCTACACCTTCCTGGGTGTCTACTCTATTGCAGATTTTGGTATCATCTGCAAAGAGGCAAACCTTACCCGACAGCCCTTCCGCTATATCACTAACAAAGATGTTAAAAAGAATCAGACCAAGGACAGATCCCTGGGGCACACCACTGGTAACATCCTTCTCCTCAGAGTGAGCTCCATTTACTTGTACTCTTTGTCGCCTCCCACCCAACCAATTTCTAACCCAAGCAGTAACTTTAGGGTCCATCCCTAGGGTGCTCAGTTTGTTTATAAGTCGCCTGTGAGGAACAGTGTCAAAGGCTTTACTGAAATCTAAATACACCACATCTAGAGCTCTCCCTCGGTCCAACTCCCTGATCACCCAGTCAAAGAAATCAATCAGATTTGTCTGACAAGACCTGCCTCTGGTGAATCCATGCTGCCTCGGATCCTGTAATCCGCTGGACTCCAGAAACCTCACTATTTTCTCTGTCAGCAGCGTTTCCAATAATTTACTCACCACCGAAGTTAAACTAACCAGCCTGAAGTTTTCAACCACATCCTTATTTCCGCTTTTGTGTAAAGGCACCACATGAGCCTCTCTCCAGTCTTTTGGCACCACTCCCGACTCCAACGAGGCATTGAAAAGGTCAGTCAGTAGAGTTGCTAGAATGTCCCCAAGTTCCCTAAGTATTCTAGGGTGTATCCCATCCGGTCCCATCGCTTTGTCTACTTTAAGTTGAGCTAGTTTCTCACGAACACAGTCTTCTGAAAATTGTTCAAGATGTCCCTCGCTTCTGTTCTTATTTGTGGGTGTTTTCTGAGGTCCTGCTCCTGGTTCTTCATCTGTGAACACAGAATAAAAATATTTGTTAAGCAATTCCGCTTTATCCTTATCAGCTTCTACATATTCCCCCCCCTGCACCCTTGAGTCTGACAATACCACTTTTGCCCTTCCTCTTCTCACTAATATATCTGAAAAATGTCTTATCCCCCCATTTTATTCAACGGAAATGTCTTATCCCCCCATTTTATTCAACGGAAATCAACGCAGTTCACCATCACCCAGGGGATACCTCAAGGATCAGCACTATCATCCATCCTATTCAATATATACATCCAACCCATTTGTAACATTATACAATGCCACGGACTATATTATCACCTATTTGCCGATGACATCATGGTGTATGCCCCAGTGGATACACTGGCACCCGATATAATGCATATGACCCAGTGCCTAGAAGATATGAACAACTGGCTTGCTGACAATAACCTCAAAATCAACTTTGACAAAACGGAGGCAATGTTCATTTCCAGGAACACCACTTTCAACCCACCTCAAGTCATCAGTATCTTAAACAAAACAATATCAACGAGGGACGAAGTGAAATATCTAGGCATCATACTGGACAAGAATCTGAACCTACACTCGCATATAGGCAAAACCGCTGCAAAGGCATACCATTGTTTAAAGATCATCAGGAGGCTCCGACCAATCTTCAATCAGGACAACTTCCGCACTGTCTGCCAGGCGGTAATCATTCCAATACTGGACAACTCTTTATATCAAGGTGTGCTCAAGCAATCCACCCACCCACTCCAATTGGTGCAAAACACTGCAGCACGCATTATTATGTGCAAAGCCAAAGACGAGCACATCACAGCTGTACTGCAGCAGCTACACTGGCTACCGATAACTGCATGGGCAAGATTCAAAACAACTTTAAACATATTCAAAATCATACATCAATGCTCAGCGAATATCCTGCACAGCGCATTAACCAGAGAAACAACCAACAGACCTAGATGAGATAATGGGAATAACAGACTCCGCACTCCCACTGGATACCAGAAGACAAAACAGGCTACCTCCAAAAGAGCTATCTCCCTCTCACCTCACAAGCCAAAAGTGAGATTGAAGGCTAAAGAGTGAGATCTTTCAAACAGTGCATCTGGGGTATAAGTCTAGAAAGATATCTGAAAGGCATTTCTACAGTTCACAGCCCAGTAAACCATGTAAATGCGTTAGGTGGGGATATTCGATGCTCTTACATAGTTAGTGCCAGTGAATATCCCCATCTAAGTCCCCTGTGTGTCCCGGCGCTATCCTATTAGCATCACTGCGTGTTGGGGGTGTTCTGGGGCAGAGCAGAGGTGGAGAACGGCGCTAACCAGGCAGCAGCAATATTGGATGCTGCCCTGTTAGCAATCTGCACCTTAAAGATAGGCGAGGAAAACCTTCACCTATCTTTAAGATGCAGGAGCTAACCGGGCAACATCCAATATCACTGTCGCCCGGTTAACTTTGGTGGCTTCTGGGAGGGCACATAGCCCTTCGAAGATCCAGACAGCTGAAAATCGAGCCCTAAGTGAAGCAGGGGATTATTGAAAATACCCCGAAACGTGTCATGTCATCTCTATGCTGACTGCTGCATGACTACACGGCTTTCTACTCTCAATGGATTCAGCTAAGTAACGAGATATATGCTGCTTCCCAAGTGGTTTACTTTAGGTATTAAGTGAATAAAATGGACGGGCCACGATGGCTTGAGGCATGATCCTCTTTAGCTGGGCTGGCCTTTCCGACAAAAAAATGTGTTACTTTAAAGGTGTGTGAAGACTGGGTTTTGGGCACCAGGATTGTCACCCTTAACGCTCGGTCTGTTTTTCAAGACCTCTCACTCACACAATCAAGCATATTTCAACAAGATATCATATTTCAATATTTCAAGTGCCCAGGTTTTCTGACTAGCTAGCTATTCTAAACAAGAAGGGTCGATGGCTTCAGCTTCCGCTTTCACTTTCACTTATGTGGAGCTTACTAGGACCGCCCTTATGGGAGGTGATCAGGCTCCCTTGTCTCGCGCATACTCATGCGAGATCTCCCAGTTATTCTATACCAAATATACCAAATTAGTCCTGCGCACGCAAGACGTTGTCCCAGACTGTTCTGTCTGACTATTAAATCACAGAAATGTCTACTCGCCGGATCCGGTCCCCGATACCACACCAGCTTCTGAGTTGGATCCTGGACTCCCCCGGGTCGGAGGTGTTGGCCAGCTGGACCCGATGGGCCGCCGAGGCAGGCGGAACCCTCTCCGGCTCAAAGGGGCCGGCGGCGCCTGAGATTTCCCCCGCGGTCAGACAGACATGGTTCCAACCGGGCCAAACCTCAAGGTGAATTACGTGGATTATTCACTTGAATACCATTTACCACTCGCACTTCCCGGCCAACGCACCAAGAATATGCTGTAGCAAAGTGCAATCAATGAATAAGTCCAGGAGTCAACTTACAGGGTCCAAGCCAGTTTATTGTGCACAGGCCCAGTCAGTCAAAGCTTCAAAAGGAACTGAGCGAAAGTTTGTACAGAGACATAACCATTTATACCCCTTTTCAGTTTGATACTTGAAAGCTTTCTATTGGTTCTAACTCGATACATTCAAACTTCTCATTGGTCTTACATTCCCTGCACCTGTCCAATTAGAAATCCCTCCGGAGCCTAGCAACTGGCCCCCTCCCTTAGGATTGCTCTAACAATGGTGCAGTTCTTGATTTCGGTACTTCTCTACTGCAAGGTTAACCTTGGCTTTAGGAATGCATATACTGAAACATTTCTGCTCTTTTACACACAAGAGAATAATAGAAGACTTATGAATTCATAAAAACTACTTATTAAGCAGTTTAAAACAGTTTTCTCATTTTTCACAGATTTTTGGTTCTTTTCTAGCTATAATGGGAGTTAGGATCCAGGCCTAACTTACAGGCCTTTCATAATAGCAGGCTATGCTAGGCCATAGCCTACCACAATACAAGGCCACAAAATACTCTGCTTCGCTAGTCCACATGCGTGTCTTTCTTGTGCCAATCATATGTTACTGTGTATATTTTCAGGCAGGTAAGGGCAGGCAGGTAAGGGTGCAATCATACAAAGCAAACCTATAGAGCAGGCTTGAAATCCACACTTAGACTGATTATCCCTTCATTCCATAAAGATATAATTATTCCTGTAAAATGAAACAAGATATTTACAAGGAAACCTTAGAAAAGCGTACCACCAGCACCTTAGCACTCTGGGAAAGAAATGATTTTATCCTAATATGAGTGTCTCTTTAAGTGGCTGATGGGCAGAATGTTGTTTGCACGGGGCCCCCTGAAAAACGGGGGCTTGTTCAAACAACATTCTTGCTCAATGGATGGGCCGGCCCTGCGCATGCGGTGCCACACAAGCTAAGAGATGCAGTTCCACATACTGTGTGAAATATAAAGACAGCGCAAAGCAGGAAATGATTATTACTGCCTTTGGAAACTCTGAGACCCAGCGGTCTAAAAGAGAGAAGAGCTGCGGGAACAGAGAAATGTTCCGGCGTCTGCTTTCTTTTTTTTTTGAAGCGGTGGTGGGGGGCGACTGGTGCCGGCGCCCTCCTGCAGCGCTTACCCGGCTTACCAGGTAGTGATGGCCCTGGGGTAGGGAGGAGGGGCAGGGAAGGCTTGGGTGCTGAGAGACAGCTGTGATTTGGAGTGAGAGAGCTGAGGAGTTAGGCTTTATGATGGAAAAATTCTGCACAAAAATATATGAATAAAACATGCAGAATTGAAAATACTGTGAGCAAAGTTTTCTCAATTTTTGTGTGGAATTTTACATTTTTTTACACAGAATTCCACCAGGTGTAAACAAGAATACTTTGATTTTCTTTTTCTCTATGGGTAGTATTTTATGGTCCTGAATGAATAATATAACTGGAATTGAGATCCTATTGTAAGTCACAAAGAAGGTCAGATATAATTTTGTTGCTCATCTAAAAATGATTGGTTTCCAGCTGCATAGCAGCAGCACATTGTCTGGTGTAGCAGCAGCTTAAACACTGATCTTACTTTCCTCTGCTGCCTGCTGCCTCTATCTGCCATCTCTGCAGATCCACCTTAAGGAGGCGGGCTCCTACATTATGATGTCACGACAGGATGCTCTACCCTGTGTCCTTCCTCTAGTTACTTACAGTGTCTGCTAAGTTTGCAAAGAGAAGGAAAGACTTGTGTTAGAAGCAGCAACTTCCTGTTTCCCCAGGACAGGAAATCCCTGCAAGCCCCAGCCCCTGATTTCCAAATGGGAGAGAAGGGACTATGTGAGACCCTTAGGAATTAGTCCAGCGTCCTTCTGCCTTATTCTTCCTTCCATTAACAGGGAATTCTTCTCAGCAGCCTAAGAATGCAGAAGGAAAACAGGAGGGAAATGTCTGCCTTGGCTTTTGATAAGGTAAGAATTGTTTATTCTCCTCTTCTGCACAGGGCATCAGCATTTCAAAGAAAACGTTTGCAAATGCTGCTCTTGCTGTAGCAGCAAAGCGCAGACAAACCAATGATACCAGGAGTCTGTTCAGGAGGTCCAAATCATTTATTTGTGCACAAGTCTCAAGCAAGACAATTTCAAAATGGCTGAGCAAAGTTTTCAAGCATTACAACAACTTTTATAGACTTCTGTTCCATTCTAGGTATAGAAAAACAATTCATTGGTCCCGGTACGCTCCCGTACCTCCCGTAGCCCTTCTATTGGTCCCGGGTACTGATAAGTTTCTCCAATTATGTTCCTTCTGTGGCTTCTGTAGGCATGACACCTGCCTGCCCCCCTTCTAGTCCCAATTACAATGGTCAGTTCATCAACTTGTTACTTTCACACTTTCAAGGCTATGGGACCATTTGTGCGTGCAGAAGAGCAAGGTTCTGTAACTCATCTGTCAGCACTCCTCAATATTTCTCTGCAAATGTACTCTTTCTTATCAGTAACTTTAAAACACATCTTTTCTGTATTTTTCCATTTCTTAATTCTGCAATTCTGCTTATCTAAGCTAATTCAATATTTCTACTGAGTTCTTTCTTACAATAGCAGCATGTTGGGGGATGTGCAATCCTATATGCCTCTCCACAGGCCTCATTTACAGGTCCAGCTAGCCATGCTGGCCTGCCTATGTCAGACACCGTGGGTCACAGGCCTGCACCTGCCACATTCCCCCCTTTGATTAATCTCACCCTATTACTTAATAAGGTGTGAGAATTAAATCACTTTCCAGAGGATTCAAATCCTGATTAAAGGATTCTTACTAGTTCCACTAGGGCTGACTTTGTATAAAGCCATTATTCTAGTTGCGGTCTTCCGCTCTACTGTACTATCAATAGCACTATGAAGGGAACGCATACAACATGGGATTAAACATGGTAAGCAGAGGACAACAGCAACAAGGATTAGTACTAAGATAATAAAAGTCTTAAATCCTCCCAGCCAAGAGAAAAGGTTAGCAAACCAATTAGGAAATTTCAAGGCGTGCCAAGTCTGTACTGGCACATAAGCATGTCTTTGCATATCTTTAGCAATTTCTTCAACTACTTGACCTTTGTCATCTATTTTCAAACAGCAATTGGTTAAATTCAGCTTACCACATACTCCTCCTTCAGCTGCTAGCAAATAATCAAGGGCTAAGCGATTCTGATATATGGCAGTGCGCATCTGAGTACTTTGTCTAGCTAAAAGCGTGAGAGCATGACTAGTTTCATTAGTTATTATTTCAACTACTGCTTGTAAGCGAATAATACGATTAATCATGTAGACTGGGGTTCGGTAGCCCCACATACCATCATCATTCCAAGTGGCAGGTCCATAATACTCAATAATTCTTTCTGGTGGCCAATCATCACCTTGCCATTTCTCCCACTTGCCTATCTGTAAGGCCTCTCTTTTCTGTCTAGATGCTCCTTTGTGTTTGTGGGTGGTATATACAGGGTATCCTAATTGTTCTCCATGTTCAGTGTTTAACAGGAAGAACGAAGGTCTGATGGTTCCTAAGACACATGCTCCTCCCCATTGTGGTGGGAGTTGCGCATATGCTCGGTTTCCACAGATCCAATATAGGCCAGGTGGGGCTTGCCAGGCTTGGACTTTGGCAAGGTTAGTCCATA
This sequence comes from Ichthyophis bannanicus, assembly GCA_033557465.1. Taxonomy (NCBI): domain Eukaryota; kingdom Metazoa; phylum Chordata; class Amphibia; order Gymnophiona; family Ichthyophiidae; genus Ichthyophis; species Ichthyophis bannanicus. Next base: position 721,100,322 of record CM066032.1, read on the forward strand.
GACCTGCAAGTTCAGGAAATCTGGCTAATGGGTTAGGAGGTTCAGGATGTCTGATTCCTGACCACCATGCCACCTTCTTGGTCGTGGCATTATAGTATTTCTGGCTAAGACAGACCAGCTGTCCTACCTTTTGAGTGAACTGGGGTCCAGTTCTGGCATAGCAAAGACGTCCAACGACTGAGTGCGCTAACACCCATTCACTGGTTGTCTTGTGTAATTCAGTCTGATTGTAGATCATGGAATAATTCAATTCTTGGGCTTCCCAGGGCCATTGGTCTCCCATTTGGGTTCCGCCACAGAAATAACAATCTGTGATCTTAAGACTAGATACTACTGCTCCGGCTAATTCTAGAAACAAATTCTGTGAAGGGTGAGGGATCTCAAACTTATTTACATGCATAGCTTCATAAAAGGTGCTATGAATATGATATTTAGATGACTTGTGGGCTTGAGTATTCAATCTAACATACACAATGGTCCCTGGATCTGTTCCTCCTCCCGCAATACGTAAACCAAACTTATATCCTTGTTTCCATGCATGGGGGTTATGTACACGCAAATGTAAGGGGTTGCAAGCATCTTTCTGACATTTATCATTTGTGGTTGGCTTGGTTAGAGTAGCCATCCGCTTATCTATCTTTTCATTAGTTATACCAGTGTTCCAGGTAGCATAGAAAACACATTCCCAATATGGGCAATAGTAATCTGCCGCTGTAGCAGTACTATACCCTGATCCTGTTTTACCTGTACACTTCCACCAATTTGTGGCACCTTCTGGACACATATACTTATGGTCATTTCGATACGCTTTCTCCCATGTACCACAGGTGGACTGACTATCTCTATTAATAGCATTACATGCATCAAAATTCAAAACAGCAGGTTTAGTAATGTCCTTAAGTGGTGGTGTAGCAGCTAATATAGGTCCATCTGCATCCTTCCATCTTATTTCCAACGTGTAATAGGATGGATTCTGATGCGGATTATAGCATGCTTTAATTTTGCCATGAGTGCAAACATTTAGTTCAGTGGTGTTATAGATACACCGAGTTATTGTTCCCTTGCAGGTATAGTAAGAATGGTAAAGCAAAGTCTGAGTTACTTTCAGTCCAGTTCTAGTAGAAGTAATGCAAGCAGTGCATGGAGGTAGAGCATAAGTCTGTTCAAAACCTCCAAAGAAGGCAACCAAGGCAAAGCAGAAGCAAAGATACATGTTGATGTTGATTGGAGTTCTTCTGAATCCTCAGCTTGCTGATCTTGATCACGACGGTCTATTATTCTTCGTCCCGTTTGCTAATGAAGCAATTTAACGGGTGCTGAGTGTTGATTGAAGATCCTCAAGATGTCCAGCACACATTAACCAACTTAGCAATTCAGTTGGCTTGTGAAGTCTGGCTTAGTCAATGTAGTCTCACAGTAGTGTGTCAAATCACACACAAATTGGGTTCGTTGAAACAAAGCTGTTGCTGCATGGAAACAGCAATCCTCTTCGAAAGACTTGGCTACTGCAAAGCACTTGTGATGAAGTGTCTATGCTGCTGGTTGCCGTCTCAGAGTAACTCGCAAGGGTACATCAGGGTGCTGCTCTGCTGTCCACCGCTCTGGTTCAGGATCGGCGGCGGGCTTGACTCGGCTGTGGTGAATCCAGGCGTCGATCTCGGCTACCTTTACTGCAGTTGGGGTAGACAGGATGACGGTGTACGGTCCCTTCCAATGGGGTTCCAACGGTATCTTCTTCCAATCTTTGACCCACACCGAAGTTCCTGGCTGGTAGGGATGCAAGGGTTCCGTCAAGTTGATAGGCAACTGGTCTTGGATCCACGTATGGAGAGTCTGCAGAACAAAACTAAGAGCTAGGAGTTCTTGTCTGGTTACTTCTGAACCAATCTGGGCTAGATTTCCTTTGACTCCCTGCACTATTGGTGGGGGTTTACCATACAAAACTTCAAAAGGGGAAAATCCTGTTGACTTTACAGGGGCTGAGCGTATTCTGAGTAAAGCTATGGGGAGCACTTGGGGCCATTTCAAGTGTGTCTCCTGACAAAGCTTAGACATTTGGGCTTTCAGGTACGATTCATTCGCTCAACTTTCCCTGAACTCTGGGGTCTGTATGCAGTGTGGAGCTTCCACTGTATCTGCAAAGCTTTTGCTAACTGCTGAGTAACTTGGGAGACAAATGAGGGTCCATTGTCTGACCCTATTACTGCTGGGATTCCAAATCTGGGGACAATCTCTCTCATTAAGGCTTTGGTAACTTCTCGGGCTTTCTCAGTTCTGGTTGGGAATGCTTCTACCCACCCAGAGAAAGTACAAACTAATACTAGTAGGTAATGGTATCCATTGGCTTTTGGCATTTCGGTGAAATCAACTTGGAGGTTGTGCATGGGGGTTACACCTCTTGACTGAACTCGGGGTGCTGTAATAAGGCCTTGCTTGGCGTTATTCTTGGCACAGATTTGACATTGTCGGGCTACTGAGGCTGATATGGTTGTCATCAGAGGAATGTAGAAATGTGGTCTGAGTGCTTTCTCCATAGCACTCTTTCCATAGTGGGTGGCTTCATGGAAAGCTTTAACAAAGGCTGGTCCTAACAATTCTGGAATTACTATTCTTCCCGGAGGTTGACTACCTTCTTCTGGTGGCAGCTCAATCCATCCATCTTTCAATACTCCCTCTTCTTTGTCACAATAGTAATCCAATTCTTTGGTGGTATATCGTGGGGTCCATAGATTCAAAGGGTACTGGAAACAATGCTGCTTGCATTGGCATAGCTTGTGGGGCAATTTGTTCTGTCATAGCTGCTTGTCGTGCTGAGGCATCTGCGAATCTATTTCCTCGAGCAACTTCTCCTTTTCCTGCTTGATGTCCTCTACAATGCATGACAGCTACACGTGTTGGGGCCCAGACTGCATCAAGTAACATCAATATCTCGGGACCATATTTGACTGATTTTCCTCCGGATGTGATGAGTCCTCTTTCTTTGTAGAGAGCTCCATGGGCATGCAAGGTAGTGAAAGCATATTTGGAATCTGTATATACATTTAGCACAAGTTTTTCTCCTAATAACAATGCTCTGGTGAGTGCTATCAATTCGGCTTTCTGGGCTGATGTGCCTGAGGCTAGGGCTGATGATTCAACTACTTCGTGTTGAGTGACGACTGCATATCCGGCACAGCGTCGTCCGTCAAGGATGAGACTGCTCCCATCTACATAATAGATCTGGTCAGGATTGTCTATGGGCACATCTGTTAGGTCAGGTCGACTAGAGAACACAGTTTCCATGACTTCGATACAGTCATGTTCTGGGAGTTCTTCACTGATGGGTATCAAGGTAGCTGGGTTCAAGGCATGGCTCACTTCAAGTTGTATCTGTGGGTTTTCACATAACATGCTCTGGTACTTTAGCATTCGGGAATTGGTGAGCCAATAATTTGCTTTCTGTTCCATAAGGGCAAGGACTGCATGTGGCACAGTGACTCGTATGTTCTGTCCTAATGTGAGTTTGTCTGCTTCACTCACTAGTAGTGCTGTAGCTGCAACTGCTCTCAAGCAGGGTGGCCATCCTTTGGCCACAGGGTCCAATTGTTTCGATAGGTAGGCTACAGGTCGTTCCCAATTTCCTAATTTCTGAGTCAACATGCCTAAGGCATTTCCCTGTGCTTCATGTACAAACAAGTGGAAAGGTTTGTGGACATCTGGTAGTCCAAGTGCTGGTGATGACATCAATTCTTCTTTTAACTTCTGGAAGGCTGTATCCTGCTCAAGTCCCCACTCCAGTGGTGACTTCTCTTCTCCTTTTGTGGCTTCATACAGTGGTTTGGCAATTTGGGCAAAGTTGGGTATCCAGATTCGGCAATATCCTGCTGCTCCCAGAAAGGCTCTAACTTGCTTTCTGGTTGTTGGAGTTGGAATTCTACATACTGCTTCTTTTCTTTCTCTGCCTAATCTTCTGCTTCCTTGGGTAATACGAAAACCCAAGTATTTCACTTCTGTTTGGCATAGTTGTGCTTTGGCTCTGGAAACTTTATATCCAGCTTCATTTAGTAACTGCAAGAGATCTTGGGTGGCTCGTATACATTCTCTTTCTGATACGGCAGCTATCAACAGATCATCCACGTACTGGAGAAGTACTCTCCTCCCCGGGGCTACTGGATAGCTTGAAAGATCTTGATTTAGTGCAGCACTAAAGATGGTAGGTGAATTCTTGAATCCTTGGGGTAATCTTGTCCAGGTGAGTTGGCCCCCTCTTCCAGAGATGGGGTCCTGCCATTCGAATGCAAACAATATTTGGCTTACAGGGGCTAATCTTATGCAAAAGAATGCATCTTTTAAATCCAGTACGGTGAAATGGGTAGCTTCAGCGGGTATCAATCCTAGTAAAGTGTAAGGATTGGGTACAACTGGGTGTATAGTTTCAACTGCATCATTTACTCTTCTCAAATCTTGCACTGGGCGATAATCATCTGTCTCAGGTTTCTTTACTGGCAAAAGTGGGGTGTTCCATGGGGATTGACATACTTTCAGTAGGCCATACTCAAGTAATCTCTGTAGGTGGCGATGAATGCCTTCAATTGCAGCTCTTGGAGAGGGTACTGTTTGACGTGCACTGGTGTAGCGCTAGGCTTGAGGGTTACAATCACTGGAGCTATATGTTTGGCTAGGCCTGGGGGACTGCCTTCTGCCCATACTTCAAGTGGTGCATGAATGTTCTTTAAAGTTTGTTCAAAATAGGTATCTTGAATCGAATCATCAATGTAGTATCTCCATTCTTCTTCTCGGGGTACTGTCAGCAGCATTACTCCTGCTGGTTTGGCTTGAGAATTCACTGTCATTTGCATTTCTCCTTGCTCGGAGAAAGATATCTGTGCTTGAAGCTTGGCTAGCATGTCTCGTCCCAGTAATGGTACTGGACATTCGGGCATGTAAAGGAATTGATGAGTTACTTGCTGTCCTCCTAGACTGCATATTCGGTTTTGTAGAAAAGACTTTGTGGCTTTGGCACCAGTTGCTCCTATAATGGTGACTGCTTTCTTGGTGAATGGGGCTATCTTTTTGTCTATTACTGAATGTTCTGCTCCAGTATCAACCATAAAGTTCATAAATTGGTCTCCTATTTGTATTTCGACCATAGGCTCCTGGAGACCTAAAGCAAACTTGGAGCCCGGTCTGTCCTAATCCACGTCATCCTCATCATGGGCCTGTGTGGCCAATGCTTGGATGGCTCCTCCTCCCCTCTCTCGCTGGAATTGTTCTCGATTGGCTCCTCCTCGGCCTCGGGGACGGCCTCTTCTTTCTTCTCGCCACTGATGATCGTATTCGTCATCTTGCTGGGCGTCTTCGAGTTGCGGGCAAGTATCTCTCCAATGTCCTTCCTCTTTGCAATAGGCGCATTGGTTCACGCCTAGTCTCTGGGTCCGGCCTCCGCCTTGACCCCGCCCTCTTCCTCTGCTCCTTCGATTAGGGACACCTCCCCTTTTCTTTTCAACTATGGCCGCAGCCAAAAAATCAGCTTTCTTCTTCATCTTTCTATCACATTCTCTCTGTCTTTCAGTATCACGATTCACATACACTTTATGAGCGACTTCCAATAACTGTGTTGCATTCATGCCCGCAAACCCTTCTAATTTCTGTAATTTACGTCTAATGTCTGGTTGAGACTGGTTTACAAAAGCAGAATTCACCATGCATAAACTTCCTGGTGCCTCGGGATCATAGGGAGTATACATTCTATAAGCTTCAGTTAATCTTTCATAATAATCTGCTGGGCTCTCATCTATTCCTTGGATAACTCCTGCTACTTTGGAAAGGTTCATAGCTTTTTGGCCTCCTCTTCGCAGGCCTTGTAAAAAGCCTTGGCGAAAACGGGCTAGGGCGGTGGATCCTTCATCTGTATTTGGATCCCATTGGGGGTCTTCATTTGGGAATTCTCTCTGAGCTGCTTCTCTACGATCTATTATATTCTGCCCCTGCGCTGGAGCTGCAGGGTTTTCTGCCATCCATTCGATAGCTGCTTTTCTAATTCTCGCTCGTTCTTCTGTAGTGAATAGGGTGGTCAGGAGCTGACGGCAATCTGGCCAAGTGGGTTGGTGAGTTTCCATAATACTAGTTACTAATTCTGTCAGCTCCTGGGGCTTGCTAGTATAGGAGGCATAATGCGACCTCCAATTTAATAAATCCGTTGTAGAGAACGGGATATACACATAAGTTAGGGGTCCCGCTACCACTTCATCATTATCATTCTTTACGGGCACCCCCGGGACTTGCCTTAAGGGAAACAGTTTGGCTGTCCTCGGCGTCATTTGAGTCTGGGATCTAAGGGCTATTGTCGTTGTCTTTGCAGGAGTTGCTGTCTTTTTCTCAACTGGTTTTGCTTTGGGTTTTTCTTTCACTGGCTTGCTAGTGCTGGCGCTGACTTCCTCAATTATTTGTACACTTTCCTCTTCTTCTTCTTCTGGGGGATCCTCACTTTCCTCTTCTTCTAGCTCCGCTTCTGGCTCACTTTTTACATCCTCCTCTCTTCTCTCCGCTAATTCTCTCTCTTCCTCTTCTCCAGGAGGAGGGAGGTCAGGGATTGGGTCTCGCCTCGGCTCCGGCGGTCTCTGGGGTGCTGGGGCAGGACGCCGCCGGGCTATTCTTACTGGACCTGGGGTTCGGGGCTGCCTGAGGACTACTTCTGGGGAATCGGGATCTGCCAAGATGGGTTTCTTCTTGGCTTTCTTATCCTGCTCTTTCATTCTAGGCTGTTCCTTTCTCTGTCTAGAATCTGTTTTAGCTAACATTATTCTGCACTGTTCCTCATAACAGCGCTGCGCCCAGGAGGGCGGATCTTCACAAATACTTAACCAGGAATCTATATAGGGGTACTGGTCTGGGTGCGCTACTCGCACTCTACGATGTATTGACTGGATAATCTCTACAGTGAACGTTCCCTCTCGGGGCCAGATGGGGTCTAGATCGGGCCACTCCCTAGTACACAAAATCTGCAAACGGGCTGCTGTCATTTTAATACCATAATCTCCTGAATATCCCTCTTTAAAATGTGCGATCATACATTCTAATGGAGTGTTCCTAGTAGACTCCGCCCCTCCCATTTCGATGTGTGCGCGCAACAACAGACAGAAGGGAA